>DWUN01001990.1:0-14950 GCA_018249975.1 Passova gellias | reverse complement strand
GTCGCCTAAAAATTAAATGAACATTGTAGCTTCGTCGAATCGAAAGTTATACTAAATGGAAATCTCGATACGCATCAAAATAGCGGGGTGTCCCCTCCCCGCGCACGACGTGTCACAGTCCTTACCTATTGTAATGAATTCATTGATTCTTTAGATAAGTAGTGGTGTAATTGAATTTTGGGTTGGGTGATAGATATATATATAGCTACAACGCCAAACGGTTTCGCCCGATTTTGTTATCATTCGTTTTTTTACATTACGTCCCTATGGAAGTAATTTTAAAAACGCTATTCACGTTTGCTGGGCTAAATTATGAAAAAATAAAATAAATGTAGCGCTGTCTGGCGGCAAGCAGTGAAATAAACAGAGTCCTCTAGTGTCAAGTAGGAAAAAAAATACCGCCATCTGTTATTCACGTTACATAGTTTTTCGGACGAATTGAGAGTTGCACATCTATTTTATATATTAGTACTTATATATGCTATTTCTTTAGCTGTCAATTTGTATTATATTGAACATTTCGATAAGTACCCAGATTTCCTTTTCTATTTTGTGTGGGATAATTTGTTTGATCTCCGGAAAATAAATATTACATTATGTAAGTGATTGGCATACGTAATTGTGGAGTTTATTAAAGTTAAAATTTAACAGTCATGATTATATTCTGAAAACGAATTCTCACCTCGTGTCTTATTCCTAAATTGTATGCAATTAGGTTTATTCATATTAGCGTGATAACATCAATGTTTGTTATAATTAAGTATATGTTTATCTGTTTTCAGAATTTTCACTAGAAATGGTAGAAGTAGATCCGAAGCTTTTTGTGACATGTCGTCTGTGTTTGAACGTGACGGGCCAGTTTCAGATCGTACCTGCAATGCAGCAACAAATTAAATATTGTTTTGATATTGACGTAAGTATTTCTCAATATATATTAGTAGATTTTGGTTGTGGTTTCATGTGTAAATAATAATGATTGAACCTATATTTATTATCTTAGTAACAAATAGTTTAGCAGTAGAGTTAATCTTATGAAGACTGAATCCAAAAAAATTACATTGTTCGATTTTGGTCTTTGTTAATGGCATACATTGTTTTATAATAAAATCCTAAGTATTAATCATGAGTACTCTCTAAGTTAACACACAAGTAGATACTTCCCTTTCAAGTTTAAACCAATTATACATTGATAAATAATAATTTATCTTATATTCAGGACGTGGTTCATTCTGTCTATTGCTTTAGAGACTGCCCTAATGTTATAATAATAATAATATTAATTAGTGATGGTATTGTTATTATTATTAATATTAATAATTATTAATATTCACTTAAAACTAGTATAGTAGTAGAAGTACCATCTAACAAGTTGCTTATCCCTGAGGGACAAAAGTATGACATAACATCTTGTATAATATCAAAATGTTTGCTGGTAGATTACACATAAAGTTGATTATCTCAGTCCTGCAGAAAAGCAATGTTTAAGAGCAGAGATAATTGGTACTCGGTGCTTTCTGCCTACCCCGTTAGGAATCTGGCCTGATGTTATGTATGTATATTCCAGAGATTAATGGACCACATATTCCGAGGAATAACTTCTGCCTACCCCAATAGGCACCTGGCATGGTGGTATAATAATAATAATAAAATTAATTATTATATGAAAACTAGAAGCAGAGAGAAGAAAAAAATGAGTCAAATTGTATGGAGGTACCTTTGCTTAATCCATAAATTTGTTTCAGGTTCAGCAATTTGATCGCTTACCGCAATTGATATGTAAAAAATGTGAGAATATATTAACAGAATATTATGCTACAAAAAGAAACTTTATAGAAAAGCAAGAAGAACTGAAAGCAAAAGTACAAGATAATGTAAGTACTACTGAACAGACTGAAACAGGATTTACCTCTTATATTAGGCTTCTGTATACTTGATACTACTCAATTATGTTATATCATATATACTGTGTACATAGAATAATTTATAAGATATGCGATTGCATAAAACAATATTTAATTCCTTCATCATTTCATGCTTCTTCCCATGTTATTCTTACTGGACATACCTAGTCATAAAATTATTACTATAAGTTGAATAGTTGTTAGACCTGATTTTTACATTTCATACTAAAAAGTAAAATACTAAGCCACAAATATTTGGTATGAATAATAATGGCAATAATTCGAATAATTAGTCATTACAAACTATAATTTTATTTACAGACAACACAGGGCAATCAATTAATCTTACCTCATGTAGATGAATCTTATATCTGTAGTACCAATGATAACAAAATAGTTATAAGAAAACGCAAACATAAGTCGAAAAAAGGTAAAAGGAAAAAGATTATCAATCGTTTTGTGTCATCTAGCGACAGTGATTCAGAACATGATAAATTATGTAAGTCTATATCCGAATTGAAACGGAGATGTGCCAGCAGTAAAGAGGCAAAAAAATGGCAAGATGGTTTATGTAAATATTTTGTCTGTAGAATTTGCTCTGAGAGATTTCCCTTAAAACAAGAAATTACTAAACATATTCTTGAGCATGGCGACTTGCAGATGAAATATAAAAATATTTTTAACACAAGCTGTCTAGTTGTTATGGAAAAAATTGATAACAAACCAAATCTTGTTAATAATGATAAAATTGTAATGTATACTTCAGATTACTTTATAGAAAATAAACATAATCCTTACTATTGTACAATATATAGACCGAAAACAGGCAATTATGCTGCAGATGATTCTGAAATTAAGTCAAAAAAGGTAAAAAATAATTCACAGCACACCAGATGTGACATTCTGTCGAGTAAAAGGAGACGCACAATTTCAAGAAGTTCAAGTGAAACTATTGTTATTAACCAACATAGTGAAGATGAATCCAGTACTTTACCCAAAAATAATGGTATTTCTCCCACTGTTATTGATTGTATAGATATTGGTGATTCATCTGATAATGATTCGTCAAAAAGCAATGAAATTAGAAAAAGTTCTCCAAACAGTGATAGAAACGATTACAAAATAATATGCAACGTAATTGAAGCTTGTTATAATACATACCTCAAAAGAGACAATAGTTCCGAAAGAAAATTTTTAGAAAGTTTGAAACACGAGGAAAGGTCTCTACAACGTAAGTTATTAAGCATTGGGACAAAAATTATCAATAGCACAGGTTTTAAATGTACAGGTTTATTGAGGTATATGGAATATAAAGATTTGAACGTTGCATGGAAAGAAACTGGCATTTCTTCGACCGGGAACGATGGAAAGTATGTCAGAATTGCTACTAGAATGAGAAATAATGACAGTAACGATTCAAGCAGTATGGGATGGACAGATTTAATTGAATATAAGCAGGACAAAAACACTTTTAAAAAGGGAACAAATTTGCTTAGGAAACTAAGTACTTTTAGGATATTTAATGTTTGGCCCAATTCAAATGTCATATCGATTGTATCCGAGGATCCTAATTTGTCCTCAATAGCCCCTTTGCCAGTTATCAGTTCTGTATACAGTCATCTTGATTTTGAAATTAGCAAAATTGTAGACTCTGATACTAAGCAGCATAAGCTTCTGAATCCGAATCCAGTTACAAATCCCAAACAGCCGCCAAAGAAGCAAAACGAATTTTCATCTATTAAAATTACAAACGTGGTAAGTACTTCGAATAATACAGAGTCTTCTATCGATGTTAAACAAGCAGATGAGAATAATGACATAAGTTCTGATACAGCAGCAATTATACCATCGGATCCAGTTTCCACACTTGGGCACGAGAATGATGTAACTCTTAACGATGTCTCAACTAGACAGTCTGTTAATATGTTAGATAGCTCTATTCCTAGTCAATATCCAAGGATAAAAGTTAAACCTGCCTCGGAGCTTATGGCCCAAAACCACACAAGTCAAGACAATGTCTTTCAAGGCTCACAAAATGTTCCGTTTCTACCGACTCAAATGGCATCTTTAAGTGAACAACAAAAATTTCAAGTGTCAGTAAACAATATAACTCAGTCCTCTAAAACTGGCGAAGGATATATTTTGTTGGATATTAATAAAGTTCCTAATAAAACAACCTCGCCATTCGAATATCTTAAGAACAGATTAATGGCTCACAATATTACTTTGTTGGATACAAATACACAATGTTCGGAAAGGTTAATATGCCTAAATACAATTAAGTTTATGTGCCAACAAAATAATTGTCAGCCAATTATATTATTATTGTCATTAAATAGTCTCAGTAACATTTTTAGTATTGTAGTCAAGGACACACAAAGAAAAGATGTGCCTTTAAATAAGTTGTCTGCCGAATGGCAGAGGCAAATATTAAGGATACTTAACAACAATATTGCTCAAAAATTTTTGCAAACTGCTGAAGAAATTGATTCTGAGACTCATCACTTTGCCAAAATCTTTTTCTCTGTTCTTAAATCATTATAGATTTCGTTATTAAAGTTCGATGATTAAAGTTCATAGATTTATTTCTCTCGTACTTTAAACGAGGCATTCTTGTATATTATGTTATTCGTGTCTCCGAAACGACTGTATTGATTTTGACGAATTTTTATCAATCGTGTTATACTATCAAAATTGATCTAGATAAGTAAACTTCGTGATATTCCGTTTTACGTTAATTTTTTTAAAATATTTTATAAATGTTGGCATTAAAGGTGAGATACAACTAGGATTTGAATTTCGAATGTAATTGTTTTTGCTCCGCCCACTGCGGTCAAATGGCCAGTATTGTTATGTAGTCAGATAAATTGTCGTTTTTTTCGTTCACAAATGATGATGCTGATGTTAGTTGTAGTTTCGGAGCTGTAGCTATGCTTGTCCTGAGTTGAGTAGAAAGTCTTTGGTTGTAACATCTTTCTTTCATGTAGGGTTCACACAACATACTTGGAAGTCCATTCAAGAAGATCATCCTTGTCATCTTCATGACTTTGCTGGATGACAAAAGCATTCATTGCACTCATGTCTAATATTCAATATAAAACAGACATTGGCCAACGACACGTTTGGCGACTACTTGAATATACCGAACACATTTGAAGACACACACAGCCGGTCGGATGCGACTGTTGTTACAATAAATAGTTCATTAAAATCGGGGTATATTAGAATCGGAGCAGACGTTAATATCTCTGTACATTTATTAAAAGCTCTTAAAATACTGGTGAGTGTATGATTTTGTTTTTTAGACAAACTGTTATAGATTTCGTTAGGACAGCAAAGTTCTTGATAAATTTTCTATAGTAACCTACCAGTCCTAAGATGCTTTGATATCTTTTTGCGTCTGCAGCAATGGGAAATTCGGTACTTCTTAGAGTTTTTGTTTATTTGGTTTAACACCTGTGTCGATAAGCTCATGTCATTAGAATTTAACATCTTTTTGGAAGTAATTAGATTTTTTTACTTGTGATTTTTAAATTATGTATTTTAAATCGTTCGAATACTTTTTTATTTTAACTTTGTGCTCTTGGAAGGGATGTAGATGCTATTATAACATCATCTAGATACGGAAATAAATAAGTTACTTCTCGCATTACCTAATCTCTGGAATCTGCTACGGGCATTTTTTAGTCCATTAGTTTAGAGCACTCTCAACAATTCATAATGATCTTTCGATTGTAAAAGCTGTTTTTTCTACCCATTTACGGTGTATTTCTACCTGGTGATAACCTGGTTAAATGAGACTCGAAGGGACCTGCAAATTTGTCTCAGTTATAGAGGTATTCCATTTACCCAATGTCTCAGATATCCAGGTATAAATAAATATCTGTCTCATTTACAGTGGGTTCCATAAATAGAGCTCAGAATAATGGTTATTTCAGTTGTAGATGTGCGATTATTAAATAAAATAACGTATTATGTAAAAATTATATGTGAGTTCTAATCTATATTGGGAAACAAAGAAAGATAATAAATGTAATAAACAAAAATATTCAAGCATTTTTTTATAAATAGTACAAAAATATAAACAGAATGTACCAATTTTTAAAATTTGTCATTTTAGTTTATCTTTTGGAAGTATCACCAAACAAAACAGAGTCCAATCTCAGTTAGAGAGGTATATAAAATTCAGTCGATGTCTCAGTTAAAGAGGTATTTGGCACTCGTGCTTCCTGCCTAGCCGGTTAGGGACTTGATGGTATAATACTAATAATATGATTAGAGCAAATATTAAGTGAATATAAAAAATCGGATAGGCTGGCTGTATGGGAGATGTGGTCGGTGTGGCCCCTGTACTTTTGACTGTTGTAACTGGTTTCACTTGGATGTCGACGAGCTGGTCTCGTTCGCTGCTTTGGTTACTGCTACAGAGAAACATTGGCTTCGCTCGAAACTGAATTACGTCATCTAAACTCGCGGTACTCCTGGATGTGAACGTTTGATATTGATATGAACACTGATAATTATGATTTACATGAAAATAAGCGGTATCCTCCAGGTGTTAGTGTTCATATTGAAGTTAGTATAACATGAATGGAATGTAAAAATATATATTACAGGATATATACTTAACTGAAGTGTTTTATATGTTATTAAAAAATATCATTAATTTACTGGTTTTTTTTTTAAATTCACGTTTACCGTAATTTGTATTGAACATGTCCAACTGCAATATTGGATTATCTAACGCGTTGACAACCGTTGGAATCTGCCTGATCGCTACGGGCCTCGCCGTCCTAGCAACCGCCTGCCACTCTGGACGAGCACTGAAGCAGTGAGTTTTGCTTGTTACCGTTAGGTAATACTGAGTAATCGTAACAAATAGGGGTTTTTTTTACACCAAGGTAAATTACGGCGTTTAATTATTATTTTAGCATTATTTATTGTACAGGTTCAGTTTTACAAAAATGTCTGCGGCTACGACTAGTGGCAACACACTGACTAATCTTAAATATAGTATAGTAGATTACACACGTTATCCTAAGGTCCATATTTTATCAACATCAGACAGTACTTCTTCACTGCTTGAATGCTTATGAAACATGAAATATCCCTGTATCTGTGCTGGACTCACTTCTCGTTTTTTATCTGCTACCCTAAAATAAAAATATTGTTGTTAAATAAGGACGTAAAGGATAGTATTATTATTATTAGGGGTTTGTTTGTATTTTTGAGCAGTGAGATAGTTCCTGTACGCATCTTGCCTTGTATACATTATTATTGTATTTGACTGGCTTCTTGGTTTACTAGCTAGAGAATATGACTGCTAAGCCAGAGGTCGTGGGTTTGTTTCCCATTAAAGATGAACATTTATACGATGAGCTCATTTGTTTGTTCTGAGTGTAATAAAAATATGTAAGTATGTATTATATATTAATTATATAACACAAATATTAATCAGTTTACGGTTACCATAACAGAGGCCTTTAGTTGACTAATTTGGATTCACATGGATATGAAATTTATATTATGATATTACAGATGATTAATAAAGTATGAAAATAATATTGTAATAGCACTATTAAGCTTACACAAGTGAGAATGCATAACTTACATTTTAGCAAATAGTTTTGCAGCAGATGCATCTTTGTAGAATCTTAAAAACATCAGTTCTATCTGGTGTTCCTCACAATATCCTACATATTCTTTCAAGTCTACACGACCTGGTCTTATTAAAGCTGGATCCAATCTGGAAAGCCCTTGTATTATAATACATATTATCAGAAAAAATCCTGTTATAACTTATCAAATAGTAACAATGTAATTGGCAAACAGAGCAGAGGTAGCCCTTCTTTCAGTTTGTTTTGATGATCTGAGGAATAGAGTGGTTAACTTCTAGAATGAAATGAACCAAGAACGGGAGGACTAGGTCAATTGAGGAAGGCCTATGTTAGTGAAATCATAATTGTTAATGGATGGAAATTTTAAAGTGTATAATACATTTCTTGATTTATTTGATACAAATGTCAACATTAGAATATATAGAATATATAGCATATATATAGCTTGACGAGACGCCGTGCTTCGCTTAAATGCAAACACACACACGCACACACTCACGTGTAACCTTAATGGTATTTAAAAATAATGAAATTCTGTATTCTAATGTTGTTGACAGAAAATTCTGGATAACATGCCAACAATTCACGTATAACCTTACTCAACCAGTAATAATTCCAACTGTTAAATCGACGACACTCTAAAGTAAAGAATAAATATGTATTAAAATTGTCTCTACTACATACCTCTCTAGGTAGTTGGTTGTCATAAATACTATACGTGCTTCTGTTGATGCAACACCATCTAGACAGTTAAGTAGTCCACTAAATGTCACGCGATTTAGACCTTCATATGCCGCTTTCTGGGTTGGAGAGTCTTCACGAGAAACAAATGCTGCATCTACATCTTCTAGAAGAATTATTGACTGCTGCGGTGCAACACTGTAAGCATGTTAAATTAGCATGCTTGAAATAGGATAAACTCAATGTATTTGGTGAGTTACGCTTAGTTCCTCTCAAGTTGACATCAAATTATCAATCAATTGTCAATAAAATACCTTTATATGTTATATAGAAATTATCTACAATACACAATTAAAATATTCACTAAGGGTTGTAATCAAAGCCCTCATAGTACATTATATTATGTAAATAACGTGACTTAGGTAATTACACCATTTAATAATTCAAATGTTAAAATATACTTGTTTAAAATACACTTTGATTTATTTTGGTTTTATTACCAGTTGGTTGAAATTCATTATAATTTTAGGATTATGAAAAATTTGTTTGTATTGAGATAAAATAAATCAAACTGTGTAATGCATTTTTTCCCACAAAGAAAAACTAGCATTTTATTTAACTTTATAAAATCTGTCTTCTTAATATAATATCATGTTATGATTATTGATATTATTTACAATAATTTTAAATGGTTTGTGTGAAAGATAAGTTCATATGTATACCTAAGAAGATGATTAAGTCTGTCATCGGTAAGACCTCTTTCTGATAAGTTTAGGACACATATATTGTATTCTAATTCGCCTGCGAGAGCCATTATATATGAGGATTTACCACAACCAGGTGGACCGTAAAGGAGGTAACCTGAAAGTTTTTAATGGAAGGTTAAATATAGTGTGTTAATTTATTTATTAGCTGGATAAAATTATTGTACCTCTTCTATAAGGAATGCCTCTATCAGTGTACCATTGTGGATTATTAATAAAATCGTTGCAATCCGTCAATATTTTCTCGGCTAGTCCGCCACGAAGGACAACGCTATGAAGAGGACGACGTCTCCTGGGATGCCCAAAAGGTCGCCATTCGGAACCCATAGCTGTGTACATCACTGTCATACCTTCATGTTGCTTCAATGCCATTGTTCTGGCTGTAAAATTTGTAAACAAGGTGATTCAGACATATTTTAGTGAAAAAAATATCTCATGAGAAATTGTAGACGGTATATGATTTGCTTGAAACATTCTACTGGGCTCTATACACCCAGTACTACTGACTTGAGGATACCGAAATGCACACTATAAAAGACTACAATTTGTAAAATCAAGTAAAATAATCCTAAATTATATTCTTTATAATTATAAATTCTTTATATTTATAATTATAAAGAATATATCTTTATATCTTTATAATTATAATTATAAAGAATATAATTAAGTTTAATACACTCCCTAATTTATAATATGGTTTAATTCGTGAAAATCGACACTTAATTGTGATTATTGTTTGACCACTCACTGTGTATTCTATATTCTATACTACCTAGCTGACCCGGCAAACGTTGTTCTGCCATATAAATTATAACAGTATTTCTCTACTATACACTATACATATAAACCTTCCCCTTGAATTACTCTATTCATTAAAAAAAACCACATCAAAATCCATTGCGTAGTTATAAAGATTTAAGGGGACATGACAGACAATGACAGAGAAAGCGACTTTGTTTTATACTATGTAATGATTTATGTAAGAGATTTGTAACAATAGTGTAGGGTAGGATACAGGGTAATATTTGGCACTCTATGCTCTGTCTACCCCATTGGTGTTATGGTATAAATAATTATAAATGTATAACACAATTAATGTTAAACAGGGCATACCCTATTTAACATTAATTATGTTATTATGTTAAGTATTGTTTCATAATTATAGATATTTAAGGAAACAGTTCATACCTTCTTCAAGAATATCATAATACAGTTGTTTGTTGCGTCCAAATGCTGTGAGAGTTACTGTTTCCCACGGGACTCCCATGTGTAAATCGAGAGTGTGTTGCTCTCGGGTGCGGTCTACTTTGATCCATGATCCTTGATACCTACAACAAAGGATATAATAGCTCAAAACTAATATGATAATTACATGAAATTTGCTATGGCATTGAAATTAGTAATAAACCTAAAAAAGTGCTGGCCAACGCTAGGTATAAAATCATATTTTGTTTTAATTTGTCCGGTATCTTTTTGTAGGAAGGATGTCTCTACACTCAGATGTTGAGTTTGTTTGGCACCCTTCTGTGTAATCCACTGAAGCAACCACTGATAAGACTTATCCCGACAAGGGACTTCGAGTGTTATCATGCAGTGTCTTCGAAATAACAACACAGATGTCTGAAGACCTTTCCGTAGGATTGCGGCGCCTGCACCCAATCCGAATAAACCGAAACCTGCACCGAAGTACGGATTCTGTGATAAAGAGGCTACATATTCAGCTAAAGGCATTATCGGATTAGGATTTAAATAACTATATAAACAGTTTTTTATTTATAATGTACTGTATTACGATTACGACATTATCTGAAAAGAAATATTAATCTCATTTTGTAGTAAACTTCAACTTAACAGCTCAATGACAGCTGACAATTTAGCAGCTAAGATTTAATTTTAGTAATAGCCAAATAGTGTTGTACTACGAACGGAACTATCCGAAAATATTTGCTACTTACGATTTTTTTAACATATTTTTAGTATAATGCATTTATGTGTTTCTTGTCATTTAAATTATCATTTTTGTATTTACAAGTACTGTTGTACTTTTTTGTTATTATGTGTAAAACTACATCAGTTCGGTAATCATACTGAAGTACTTTTCGACGAATATCTCATAATGTAAAATCATCTGAGTTATCTTTATAAAGAATTTGGAATTAGTTTTTCTCTGAAAAATAATCTATATATTAACTTTTTCAACATTCCATATATTATTGCTTAAGATATCATTAGGACTTCCGGTGGTTTGATGAACAGTGATTAACTTAATAAATGCAATGAAAAAACGTAATAGAATATGCAACACCAATTATTTAAACAACAATTTTGGCAATTAATGAGATAGGCGTGTATACGCAAACACTTTATACGTAAACCAAAAAATGAAAAAATATGGCATATCATGTTTTTTATAATAACATTTAAAGTTACCAATTAACATTATTATTATATTTATTACAATATTTTAAATCTAAATTTAACTTTAAATACTTTGAAATAAACCAATATTTTCCAATTAAAATGGTACTATGAAATAATGGGAATCATAGGGGAATCACTACAAATAAAAATAAGGCAATATTATTTTGTATTTACTTATAATTTACAAAAAATAAGACGCCAATTTTTTGCGTTATACAGCTTGGCAGATTTTTTTTCTTTCTATATTTTGCTATTTTACCGTCAATTTTGAAATCTACATTTTTTTATGGACATGTAGTGTTTTTCTTTTAGACGTCTTTGAAAAGCATAAGGAATAATAATAATGACAAATGTTTATATTAGCTACTGTATACGCATTAGGTCTTATTAATTCGTTTTTTGTATTATTTTTTTTATCTCTTGCTATTATAATTCACTTCTAAAATTTAGGCAATGTAATACTTGTAGTTTTTCCGAGGACTCCTAACTGTTAATAAAAGATTTATGACTGATAATATTTATAGAATAGTGCGGATGAGTTCCGCGTAATTGCCCTCATACCACGAGAGCAGTATCAGATATAAGTATATGATAAGTGCTCGTATATTACTGTCGCTACGCTTTGTTGGCAGACTCCCTGCGTTTAACTTTCGTATGGTGCGGGTCACGCGACCCCCATACTCGCCTGATGGTGGGTTCGTTTTCTTTTATTGTATAAAGGGTCCAATGTAAATATTAATTAAAAGAATACTTTTTGACTATTTGTATATTTTTGAAGATTTTCCTTTTGATGTAGACTGAGGCAATATTTTTTTTTTATAATAACTAGATAGGTATTTATTATTTACTAAATATATTTTAATGTACATAATCAGTTAATTTAAAAATTTCAATATAAGCAGTTTCATTACCTAGATTATTATATACATATATATGCAAACAACTGTAGACATAGTTGAGGAAGAGGACACGACGACATCTTATTACAGTCTAAGCCTGAATTGCTCTATCTTAAGTTTCAATTGTGTACTAGCGTCATAATAATAAGAATGCACTGCTTGTAGAAAAACACATTATCGATCTTAACTTTTTTACGAACACACACATCTATTTGGCCGTGAGTTTAATACATCAATGTTTATTAATGATGGAGATACAGATATTATTAAGTATAATAATAGTGTTAGGCATAAAATGGTCAGTGTCGTCTTCATTAAAGACGAAATTCGCGCACCAACGAGACATGTCGGAATATTGCCGCCGTCGCGTGGTCCCTTCTGTATTTCTCGGCAGCCAGGTCACCGAATCCAGTGCAGAAACTATGCATTTTTCGCGTTTGGAAATGCCTTATAGTTGCTCTTTAAGTATCAGGTATGATACTTAGTTAAATCCCTTGAATCTGCTTAAAAGATATCTACATTTGGAGTACCATTTCTAACAAATTACCAATTAGTAAGCTAATTAAGATATTCACAAATAATCGTAAATCTAATTTCAGAGCTGAATCTGGAAGTAACATCCTTCTAGTGATTCACTTGAGGTCTCGACGAACGTTGATCGAGTCCTGCAAAAACAATCACGATCAATTGTTGGTATACGAGATGGGCGAAACATTCGGCGGATATTGGGGCGCACTACCGGAATCTTTATTGCGACAGAACAATCGAAATGACTTAACATATTATACCCTGAAAACCACGTATCCAACAACAGAGCCGATTGATACTGGGTAAACGTTTGTATTGATGTCACTTTTTAAATGTAAATATTTATCTTACCTAATCTGACAGAAAGTAGAAGGGTTATTTAAAAAAATAAACAGTGATATACTCATTTAAATCGAAGTATACACATATACTTATTCAGAATTGCAGAAAAACCTAATGTGAACGTAGAAGTATTGAAAGAATCTCTGTCACCTGATTATCCAAAAGTCAGAGACTATATTATGATTGAGGTACCGCTGGTCAACGTGTCCGGGAATTTAGAGGTGGGCGAGGCCACATCTTCAAGCTACGATGACGACGATTTATTTGATTTGGTCTATGACGTCACGCCGAGGTGATCAAACTGTATCAATTGCTGATATCTATAAAGCTTTTAGATGGTGATGTTGACTATTTAAGTATTCATTCCAATTCGAATGGCACAGCTCATTGGCGCCGTATCACATATTTTCAGGCAGTTGCATACTGCTTAAACTCACTATTAACTAATAAAAATAATTAATAATTATAATATGTAGTTATAGTTACTTATAGGTAGGCAAATAAAATTAGACATTTATATTAGCTATATCGATAAAAATTTGACGTTAATTTATCACGTATGTAAATGATAAGAGTATTTATGAACATACATTTCATGACAAAGGGGTATAAGGGATCCCGTTTGCACCTCGCTGCCGCATTTCTATCTATTTGTACGGAAGTGTAGTTTCGCCTTGAAATCTCCGTAATACTGTTGGCATTACCGTTCAGCGGCAGTAAGGAAATTTATAGCCTTTCACTAGTAATATTATATGCACTTAAAAAATATTCTTCTTTTACATTATGTACCTATATATAGTGTAAAGCTACCGAATCAAATAATACCTACGCATTACTTAACCACCCAAAGTAAAAGTTACAGATTCACAATACTTACGATGTGATTAGGAGTGTTGTAATAAAATACGTGCATATGCATATAACAATATATTATTTACACTAGATACTTAGATTATACTTATTCTGGGCAGGGTTTTCAATATGCGGTATATTTCTCACCTACCCATGTACGAATCCATTATCTAAATATTAGGTACGTGTTGCTATTAATGTTGTGAGTTAATTATTCTCGATATCATAATAATGACCGATTACCCGCCAGAAACGGAGTGCTTTATGAAACAAGTGTAATGCCGTTGATTCAATTCTCTATTTGGAGGCAAAATGGGGAACGTCGCGATGGGCTAGACGACTTACAGCCTCGTTACCGTCTGGATTATAGCATTCAGAGTTTTACGCCAGATTATAGGTAAATACAATAATTTATACAATAACACATTCAGTAATATTTACAATTCATTAAAAAGGATTCGCATCTAGTTGTAGCTATTTGTTGGGGAAGTTGTGAATCACAACCAAACCAAATAATATAATGCAAATCGATCGCATATAAAAATAATAATAGTAATTGTTAATATATACTAATAAAGGTGTTTTGTTACTATATTAAAATAATTTATTTATACTTGACAAATAGAAAGACAATATTCTAGCAAGCGTCATTGAAGAGAAGTAATCAAATACGTAAAGTTCAAGATTAGAAAATTTATTTCTTTTCAACAATAATAATATAATATGTGGGGACAATTTCACAAATAAATTTCATAAATGTAGCATACAAAATAGGAAAACATTTTTGTGATAATTATGTAATACAGGTACCTGCCTATTCATGTTCAGAATTTAGACAATGTTCTAATATTTGCCTCATATATCTATACTAGCTGACCCGGCAAACGTTGTTCTGGCATATAAATTATAACAGTATTTCTCTACTATATATTATACATATAAAC
>DWUN01001989.1:0-14952 GCA_018249975.1 Passova gellias | reverse complement strand
TTATAACATCTCTAAGGTGTGCAGGTTTCCTCACGATGTTATCCATCACCGTTATAGCGAGTGATATTTAAATGTTACTTATAAAACGCACGTAATAAATCAGAGGTGCGTGCCAGGACCGAACCCAGACCCTCGGAGTGAGAGGCTGAAGTTCAAACCACTAGGCTATCACTGCTAATTCGATTATAAAAATATTTACATGTAATGAATGTGCAGCTTATGGTGCTCTAGATGCAATGGTAGACAATCCTGCTTATCACCATGGTTATCTCACGTTAAACCTTATTGGAGCGCAGGGCAATTTCAATATTTCCGAACGTACAGGTTGGTTACAGCCTAAAACGTCAAAAACAGTGTCGAGAGTTTTTTCCTCTCGATCTATATTGCGTTAAAGCCGACATAAACCCCGGGTGTAGCAACTAAAATTCTGCTATATTATGCGTACTGCGTACTTAACCGATCGTTATGGTTTGATTTTAAATATGGAACTGAAATGGGTGTTCATTATAGTCTATTTATTAAATAATGATACTTTAATTCTAATAATATTTCTTAAGTTAGTACGCCGCGCGTAATTTGTAGGCAAAATACGCACTGATCTAATCATATTATAAAATCTTTAAATGCAATTTTTGTGCAAATAAACGTCTTTGTTTTATCGTGTCCTCCCTCATAACTTTAACTCTACCAATCTGCATAGAAAAGGATAAACAGTAAGCTCCAAACCACTTCCAGTTGCGAACATGGACCTCAGCTCGTTGAGACATACATTTATTGTAGTTAATCACCGCTAAAAGGAATGCACTCTATCGCTTTAAACCTATGTTCTAACACTTCAATGTACTCTTAACTGAGTTTACACTGTTCGCAAGGACCTCGCAAACTAAGTGAAGGAACGCGGCCGAAACTTTAGTTAACGAATTTGATTCAATCACTCATGTCCGTGGAGCTAACATGTTGTTTGTAATTCAATAGTGTTAATGCTCGTCGTAAGTCCTAAATATAGTCCTTCATATACAACTTACAAACATACTATATAATTAAACTCATTTAACTTCTTCACGGCTAGTCATTAGCAAACATACCTATACGTCTCATTATTTGTTCTGATTATTATCTCTAGTAATTAGGATAAATCATTCTGTGTGCTTACCCATATTTATCATCTATTATACTTTTTCATTATTATCCATTCCGTGTAGAGTTTGGTCAAGCACTGCTTTATGAGAAAAGGTATCTCATGTTTTTATTATTGCTAGAGCAGGCTATCTTACTAAAATAGTCTTTAAACTTCCCATGTTCCAGTTACATAAATGTCAGTTACATTTGGTTGTTTCAATGTGTGTGAATTTTCTTATTATTTCGTAAAATTACAATTGCACTCATAAGTAAGATCTTGCGTTCAACATTTAATTATAATCCCTTGTTTCACTTTTCACGAGATTTCTAGTGTAAGTAATTTTTCTTAACTGACTCTTTTAGTTGCAAGGAGACATTATTGTACAACTGTAGACACAAATTCATTTGCACTCATATGTCGAACTAATTAACCAGTCCCACATTAAATCTCAATGCGACTCACTTGCAATTGTATACCTACACTAATACAGCTCTAGAACTGCAAGACGAAACCCCAAATTTGTTAAGCAAGTTTCATTTGATTGCCTGCCTTCCGATACTTGGCTAGGGAATATCGACTTGGAATGAGTACTTACCTACTAACTGCTTGTAACTTCTTACTAAAAAAATTTAAATTTCACTTCTACGAATACGTGTGTTTCGTATTAAGAACACGAAATTGTAATTTAAACTGTTATAAATGACTATCACATTTATTATATATACCTATAATTGGTGTTGCTAGCATCACTACGTTTGGCAACGTCTATTTAGTATACTATAAGTATGTACATATAATTTTTAGGTATGTACCTACCGAAATGAATCCGATTATCCGACAGATTAAAGCGGTGTTAGCACGAGAGTAGCTGTGTAATGGTAGCATTAATATCAAACGAGCTCTCTTCATCTTATGAATAATTTCGAGCAATTGTAGTCAGTTTCCACTAGAAATAACAAAGATATCAGGGCAAAGTTAACATTTCTCGATATTTAATTCTAGCGAAAATTTTATACAAATTTAATGATTACAATTAATTGTCATTACCCTAAAAATGTGTACAATAAAACTTAAACGGGTAATTTAAAAAAAACCCACGTAAATAAAACTAGCACTATTCCTTTTCATTACATACCCAAATATCCATTAGGCGCTTAAGATTTCTAACATAATGTACTTGACATATTGAAAAGCTCGATAAAACATATATTAGAATCTCGGCGAGGCCCTTTTAATTTAGAAACACCGCATTCGAGTCGGTTAACCTGTTTAAGAGCTACGACACCACAGACAGATAGAGGCTTTACATTTACAACATCCCTCTTTCTACGTGGAGGGTCAAGAAAAACTAAAATAATAAATCATACAACTAAACATGGGTACAACATGATTTTACTTTTGATCGATCCTGCGTGATAATAGTCTAACTATTTGCCTCATCAAAAAAAACTATAGTTGCTCTTGAAACCAGAACACGGGTTACTACGCCTGTTATCTAAGTTTGAACATCTCATGTCCCAGTATTTAAGGTTTCACAAGAAGAAATAATATCTTACGACGATTAAATTTTTTTCACGCTGTTATATATTCGTTCGTATTTTACTATTTTTTCGCGGCTAAAGGGAGTTTTAGACGCTTTTTGTCTGTCATATGGTTTGAAGAAGCACTTCTGGGTGGGCGCGAAGTGACAATGAGGTGAAAACACTTCTGAAACTGGGTCTGTGACCCAGAATGTACTGTGAACAGTAGCTTTCATTTTGCATTCTTCGGTTGCATTATGAAATTTTTACAAAGCGGCTAAACAGAGCCGGCTTTGTTTGTCAAAATCTAATTTTCTTCCATTTTCGTCGTCTCGAAATTTTGGACATTGCATAAGAAGATATTGCAGAGACTACGGGCAGATAACTCAAGCATCCACGTTAATTGTACAGTAATCTTAATTCACATCGGCATTTTTATTTACATAAGCATGTTTATGGTTATACACTTCGCTCATCATAACAAACGAAACTTGGGGTCCCTTAAGTCAAAAATTATTATGGGAAGCGTGATAGGCGCGTTGGATAACACCAGTAATAAATTGACGAGTTTTTGTAAATGAAAACAAAACAAAAACTGAATTTATTAAATTGCAATCGATTGCTAACGATTTCCATTAACTTCTAATTTCTTAAAAATCCGTCATATAAATTAAATTATAAAAATTGTAATAATATAAAATTATTTGTATTTGTATTTTAAAAATAGTTTTTTTTTTAATATTAATTAATTACTAGTTAAATATATTGTGAATAACGTCGCTTGTCTGTGTAAACAGTGGCGTGAGGTAGTGGTGGGGTAATATCATTTAGTATTTAATGCTACGCGTTATTAGAACACTATCATATCCACTGCCCAGTAAACTGGTCTGCAACAGGCCCGCACCTCACGATCGTCTTCACGGACCGCGGTTGACACCTCGGTCAGGGGATCACAGCCTCGAAACTAACACTTCGTATGAAGTCAATAAAGGTAAATAAATTATCACTAAAAAGGTTACATTAACATACTAGCGGTCCGCCCCGGCTTCGCACGGTAGTAAATCACTTTGCTTTATTGTCAATTATTTACGACATCATATTAGAAACCTCAAAAATAGCAGTATTACTCTACTATATAATGGACGTTATTATACATATAAACCTTCCTCTTGAATCACTCTATCAATAACGAAAAATCGCATCAAAATCCGTTGCGTAGTTTTAAAGATCTAAGCATACATAGGCACAGACAGCGGAAAGCGACTTTGTTTTATACTGTGTAGTGATAGTGATTTAATAAGAATTGAAACAACCAGTGACGGTGGAGAAATATAGTGGTAAATGAACAATATAACCTTCTTATTTGCATTGATACACGTTCCGGGGTGTTTTATTGAGAGGAATCTTGTTGCACGCGCACAGTTTGCACCGCGTGAAATATCGACAGAGCTATTATCGTGTAAGCCGCTCAAATCCACCGGCTATTGCCCTATACGTTCTCGTTTTCCTTTTATCGAAATCGTGACTTGAATGCACAACGCTACGAAATTATATCAGCAACACTTATAACAGATTATTTGTCTTGTACAAGCAGCGTTTACATGTGTTTTTGTTTGAAGAGAATGTGGACATAGTAGAAGCGTACTTTGATAATGTTAGATCTAGTACAAGTAGTAGTGATCTTAGGACCACTTTAAATAATAACTGCAAACATGCACCGCTAAAGAGAAGCCCTCGCATATAACTTAGTTGGCAAAGGTAATAAAGACTTGTAATGGATCTGAGATAGTTTGATCCGCACTAAACACTAAATAGAAAACCGTGCTTCAGTGACCAATTAGCATACCCGCATGCAACTTTGCTACTTTTGTGACGGGGCTTTTCGACGCAATGCCATAGATATTGTTTAAATCTTAAATGGGAAAGTATAATCCATAATTACCCAAACCTCTCGCAGTCACGATCATACATAAAAAAATATTTGTATTTAAACTTTTTTTAAACATTCTAAGTTGTAATGCTTCAGTTTGTACTATATCCGTTTTTTTAGAAGTTAACCAAAAAAAATCCAAAAGAAGTCACGGCATACTAAGCGATTAGCGTTTTAGGTTTACTATAATTTTATAGCGATATGTCGATTGTTTCACTGTAGGCGGTTTCTAGCTGCCTGCTAACATCTATTAAAACGAGGCCGAACAAGAAATTGTAGCTTCGCCTGATTTTTAGGCAATCGAGTGGTACTTTGGATACGTTTGGTTCGAAATATTGCGTGTTCCGTACGGCGTTGTGATGACTTATTTCTTAATTAAAAACTTACAACGCAAATATTTAACAAATATTTTTCTTCCAGGCTGTTTATTGTATTCTATCGTAGCACTAGTGACTTGCCATGACTTATTTTTATAATATCGAACGTACGTATTGCCCTTTGTTATTGTGTAGTAAAAGATTGACTTTCTATTACTATCTACTGGTCTTTATTCTTATACATGATACTGAAGAAATTCAGTTGACAATTGTGGTCAATTCCTGTGTCAAATTTTCTTATTCGCTCGAAGGCGTGCGTCGACGTGTAACATTTTGTCAAGAGATAACAGGAATTGGTTACTTCGTGCCATTACAAACAGGGAAGGGAAAGTTAGGACTTTGAAGTTACTTGCTTTTTGTAACTTAAAATGTAAGTATCATATGTACCAATTGTGAACAAATCTGCACGCCGGAGAGTATGTTATAAAATTTATACAGTTTTCAACGGTGTGTGATGTCTTCCAATCCGCACTTGGCCAGCGTGGTAGTCTAGAGCCCTCTCATTGTGAGGAGAGACCTGTGTCAAAAATCAAAATCTTACAATCACTGATACTTGAACTACGAACCAACTTAACTGTGTATTGTTTGCCATCAATAACGTAACATTATCAATAAACCATCACCGATGTAGTGGCAGCTAATCGTTTCACTTCCAATAAAATACGCAACATGTGTGCGGATTCGTTTGACAAATACATTGTGCTCGTGGCCGACATTAAAATGCGGCGTATTATGTTAATTTGAACTCCTTCGCGTAATTATTACTGCTTGATTTATACGACCAAAAAAAACCATTTACATTACACGGTGGGCGCAGCGCACGCCACCGCGTCATGCGAAGCAGCCGGGAATATATATTTAACGGCATTTCAGAACGAATTTGTCTGCTAAACAATGGTTAATTTATCAAATATGTATCAGGGAATTGAAAATATGAAACGACTTGGACAATACACGTAATTGCGTTAAGTCTATTTCAATAATCCGCAACCGTCTCTATGTAACAATTTCCCAACGGAGTTATAAGCCGTTATACAAACTCTTCGGAAGATCAATTCTTTTTCCGAGGCAACATAAAAACTAACGTTAAAGGATTGAAATTCCAAGCAATGCGACATAATAATTTATTACAGTTTATTCTGCTGTTAGCTAATAATATTTAAATTTATTGAATTAAAAATTTATATAGCCATAACATTGGATACCGGAACAAAAGCGGCCGTTAAAAGTTATTACCTCGGTGGTGCTATATATTCTTAGTCGCAATAGGTGTTGTCACATTTCTCATAAAACATTTCATAACAAAACACGACAGCATATCAGTCATTTGGAAATACGAAACTAGCCAAGTCTCAAAACTCTAACACAAATGGTTTTAAAGAGAAATAAAACTTTTATTTGTATTAATAGTATGTACATTGTACATGTAGACATATGCGGACAGCGCCATCTAGTTTACACAGTGAAGAATTACAGCGCTTGTGTACGTAGCGATAGTGTTTGTGTATTCGTACAAAAACTACGATCAATGGGGATCAAAAACTGTATTCATCAGCGGGGGATCGCTAACGAACACTAACTATGGATTTCCCTCGCCGTACCAGTTGTACGCGGATACAGATGGCAGATACCGGACTTAGACACGACACGTGAGCGATTTGCGAACATTCAGGGCTGCCACTACAAAACTTTTTGAGATTAAAAAAAACCTATCTACGTATTACGACCAGTATAGATTTTACTATCATACTGGATTCTGGAATAAGCGCATACAATGTGATTCGCGGGAATTGATAATAGAATTTGTGACTTTAAAAATTATTAAATGTAACTTATGACGTATATAACAATTTTGTGGTCGATTCCTAAAGGTAACTATTTTTAACGGTAAATTTTCAATGTTTATTATATAAGAACACATTACGCTATTGACTTCCTGAAATTGACAACCCTAGAAAAGCTACTCGTACTCAAACTTAATTCATAAACAAATTTCCTTAACATTCCACCATAAGTTTCTCTATGCACGGACCCTTTTTACTCTACCCGCCGCTTTAATTTAGGAAATATGGAAATCAAAAAACAGTATTCGCATATTTTAAGGTAAGGTGTACCTAGTATCATAATATTTACAAATATACCATCTAATATAGAGGTGATGATATGTAATTAAATATGTCATAAAATTTTAACTCGTCTAGTTCACAAAAATATCTTTCAATTCATTATTTCAATAATTTATTCAATAATGAATGTAAAAGGGCAAAGCAATCTAGAAATTATTGTTCTTATAACAAAATACAGACTATGGTAGGTGGTAGTACCACAGCCACACCTATTTCTGCCGTGAAGCAGTTGTTATTACAACAATTTGTGTTTCAGTTTGAAGCGTGTGCTTGTATGTTCACGTGTATACCAGAAGCAACCATCTCAGTCCTTAATAATAATAACACATTTGTGCCCGACCTTTGATACGGGAGACCCTAACAAATAATAACACTAATGAATATCTGAAGGTCGTACAGTCCTGTTTGATATTCGCTTGCGAAACGCCAACGCCAAATGTACCCCAAAGTAACAGTGTCTATTGTATTTCAGTTTAGAGGGTATAATAACATAAGGACGTATATTTAGAGACCTATGATCCCAGTAAGCGTAGGATAATATTTTCTAACTTCGTACCTCAAATTATCACTTATTTGAAACGTTCGAATTTTAAATTTGTACAGCCATAAATAATATAGAAGTTAAGTCGACTCAACATACTCGTAGTTCCATTTTAATTCGTCCAACAAATTAAAGAAATGAAAAACAAAACTAACATACTATTAATTTTGTAGGTATATTTTCCGTCACAGTCTCCCAGTGGCCATGATGATAATTTCAGATTCAATATACCTTTCGTCACGGGTTTTTTTTACAGAATAGGTTGCTAAGTTAGATGGATGCAGCCTAAAATATTTCCTAGAGCAGGTTTGTCCAGAAAGTGCCTATTTATTGTTATGTTATAGTTCACAGTATTTCTCTTTCGTGAATCCTCTGTAAACATGAAATGTCATAAATCCGCGATGATACCAACTTAAAATCAAATAAACGTGGAGTCTGGCAACATTTGTTTCAGAATACTTTATTCAAACGAATAAAACAAAATAACAATGGTCTGTACTACAATGTCAGCGTATCGTGAGTCAGTTCTAATATTTAAATTCGCTTTGTGAAATACAAGCGAGTACTGAAATCGTGAAATGTTGTTACTGAATTATCTATTACATGCGACATCTGGTGAACGATTTCTCTTTTATTTGTATATTTCTCATGGTTTTCTCTATCATATAGTCATAATTTTTTTTCCTTTGTACGGTGAAAATATTTAACGACCGTAATTATAATTTACAGCTAATATCTCAGTCGAGTCAAGTCCAAAATCTTTTTGTAACGAACTTTACATACTTTTATAATTTTTTTTTTTTGTGTTTAAACGGAAGGTTACCTCGTACTAAGTGGCAAGTGATTGTCTAAAATACATTACCTTGGATTAGACTTAGACGAATGAGAATAGGATAAAAATATTTTTGTACCAATTTGTTATGTATAAAAAACTGCACGAAATTATATACGAGTACCACAACATTACGTACATACGTATAATAGATGAATAGATACTCTCAGACATATTATAAATAGAGACTAGAAATAAAACTAACCCTTAATATTTAACACATATAGATAAAGATCTTATCTATCTTTCCTAATACATTTTCCTAAAATTTACATTTTTTAACTACGCACGGTAAATCGCAATAATACCAGTAACGACTGTTATTATTTCCCCAATACATCAAAATGGCTGCCGATAACATCTTCAACTGCCGTAAATTTGATTCTAATGTGTTACGTAAAAGAAAATATTACGTTAAACTTATTTAACTATTTAGTGACTGTACCTAAAAATACCACATCAAATAGTGGACGTGGTTGCTTTTGTGGTTTATATGAAACTTCTTGAAATTTATTAATTTTAAATTGCATACATACATTTATTTATTAACACCAAGATTAAATTAAAATTATTATTGCAAATATACTTTAAAAGAAATCCTCCAATTCTTTAAAAGTACCTTCTAAAAAACTTATAAAATGCCCTAGAATATCAATGCTTTATTGTGTACCATTAGAGAGAATATTAAATTTAGGTTAAGATATTCAGTAATGTAGGTCACTATGCCTGAAAACCCTTCGAGGGTCAGAACGGGTGTCAGAGGATTGTATGCAAATGAATCAGACTATTTCATTTAAATTCGGCAGTGACCGTAACAAAATAAAAGTTGTATGCATATCCTATATTGCTTTTGTAACGAGAACCCGGCTATATTGGATGTTTACTATTTTAATAACATTCAAAGTTGCTGTATACACCGGATTTTGATTGTAAAATGTTATGTTGTCGCCATGAAAAAAGGAATACAGTTCAAATCGTATTGTATTGTTAAATTGCTAGAGACGCGCATTTTATTAAATGTTGATTGATGTTATTTTATTTTAATGTATTCTGTACGAAAATTGACTTGTTTATACACCGGTGGAATTACCATATCATTGATTCCGGCCTTCAACCCTAATACTAACCGTATCTCAACCTGCGCTAAAACTTACATAATTATTAATCTTTAAACCCATATTTAGGTGTTATTTTCATAATTTTAACAAAGAATCTAAAGTAGTTTAAAATCTTCAATTCGAATTATACTCTTGAAGGTTAATTTAAAATTCGAATTATTCAAAATGGAAGGAAGATAAAGAACTAAAATGATAACAGAAGCATTTATTTTCATCTAATGGTGGAGGATAGCAAATAATAAAGTATAACGCTATCGACAAGGTTTAACCATTGTTACCCGATTACAAGAACTGGGACTTTGCGTCTAGTATGAAATAACCTATCTGTGTACTGTATTCATGTAACTTTACAGATATCGTGTTAAGCGCATTCTATGTTATCTACATTACAATTACCCCAAACCTTTCTGCATTCTAACTCCTTTTATTACCCATTTAATATAAACACTGTACATATGTATACACACATTGAACATGTACAATGTGAGTATTAAGTCACAAGTATTTATATTCAACAGAAGTATACACGTGAAAAAGGTACTTAGGTAAGTAATCCGAACTTATTCGTGCTGCGATCCAACAGCGAGCCCCATTGAGAAGTTGTGCCCGCTCACAAAGAACTACTCCAGAATGCAGACGGCTTCACAATTTTATACCGTTCTTATTAAACATTAGTTTAACTTTTAAAAAGTAAGTAAACACCGTATTGACTTTTATTATATGTTGTTTCCAAATTTGTGTAGGCCTGGACAACTGCATTGAGGTTTTTGTGAGGTTTTAAGGAATATAAAACCTGGATTTAAGATGTAGAAAAATTAGCAACAATATACTAGTCACTTATTTCATGCAGCTTTGATTCTGGCTGTCTTGCTGCAAATGTCCAAGTGATGGAGTGGAGATCAGCCATCATAAAATGTGCATACTTGATTATTGCTCAAAAAACTCAAATAAAATTCTTAATCCGTTGTACAATGTCTAGTTTGAATTCTCAGGCCGAGAAGTGGTCACTCTCAACCAACGTCAGTAGGACATCCTCCTAAATGACGAAGGTAATAGATGGGACGTCTTCCATCAGAACTGTCATATAAAGCCATATGTCATATGTCATTTCCTAGTAGTAATATGTGATTTCACAAAAATCGCGAAGTTCCGATATTTTCTTTACAGTTTTCGTGTAATGTTAAACACAAAGATAAAGAAAGATAAAATTGGACACTCGTAGCTGGGATTGACTTCACGTTGAAAGAGGTTAACTTTCGGGGTTAATTCGGTGCTAAATTACCATTTAAACACGTATATTGGTGATGGGGTGAATGACACCGCGTAACCCAATTGGCGTGTTTCGAACATGTCAGTGTTGTTGACCATTTTGAAACAGCTGATGGTGTTATATAAAAATTCGTCAATCGTATTCGAGTATTGGTTAATGTTTCACATTTGGTAAGACTACATTTGTGGATAATTTGTGTTATTCCCATATAATGTTTATTTATTTTGTTTTCCAGCTTCGACATTTCTTTTTTGGTTGCGTAGATGATTACGAGTTTACGGATTTTTTTTTATTTAATCATTTTACATAACGTATAGGTAACTTAACTTAATATCTATAAAAACTTACACATTGTTTTTATTATTCAGAGATTTAAGTAAAAACAATATTCTGTTTTGCTTGTCTGTAATTTCTTTAAGGTAACGTGCTTTCTCTGTTATAATACATGGAAAAAGTAATAATAAAAAAGCAATTTTATTTAACAACATAATGAGAATAGACAGAATTCATTGAACTTTCATGATCAAAGAGAATAAGCTGTTGATTATCTGAACCGTACCTGTCCCTACCCGACTCATATATAAAACTTGCTAACCTACGTACTTGATATACACGAGCGATAAAAAAACTAAACAACTAAGTTGCTAAAACAAAATTTAAGAACAAAGTCGTAATTAAATATAGACTTGGTCGAGGTAACATTTGAGAAAGCATTGGCATCGCCTACCGATCATAAGTAATCAAAAAAAAAGTAATCAGCAAACCAAATTTCGTTAACTTAAGACCATTAGTCTTTACATGATGTGCCAACGCACAAACATTGTATATATACAAATACCTAATTACTATTCCAACTTTAGCAAGTACTATGTTGTTTAAATTAACAAGAAATACAATATCTACTCAAATTCCTAATACATTGATTGTTATTAACATAAACTGTTGCTAACTGGCGAGTAATATCAGCAATGGATTATACAAACGCTGCTGACCTGGCTCTTTGGGTCAGCGATATTTATTACGCCCGTACAAGGGGATAGTCTGTTATGATTTGTTCTCTATAAAGTTTATATTGCGTTTTCTGTGTACTTCAGTGAATTTTCTGTAGTAGTTAGTAGGTAGAGTGTTTCTAAGTCCAAAAAGCCGAAGCAAGTTACTCCTTTATATCAATACCAAACGAATTTATTTTGTTTACACACCGCTCAACGCCATCTATAGCGTTTATATAATTATAATATGTTTTAACGTGGAAATGTGATATTTTTACGAGACAAAAACTAGCCTATGCCACTCTCCATCTCTCCAACTATCTCCATACCAAAAATTACATTGGTCCGTTGCTCTGTTTTGACGTGAAAGAATGACACACAAACACATTTTCGCATTTAGAATATTAGGTACATTAGTATGGATTAATAATAATTATGATTTGTTACATAGGAGCTGTACTGGTACTTTTTAGCACAATATTACGATTAACATCAACTACTTGTCGAAATGTTTTCTAAGCCGGATTACGTATACACATGCGAATTTGAAATTTTAAAATAGTATTATTATGGATTGCCATATGTGGTCTCTGTTATCAGAAATAAAACAGACGCTTAGCAATAAATCAGCGAGAATTTAATTAATATGCATTGAAAAAATGGAAGATAACATTATTAGAAATTTAAGTAGAAGTATAAAGAGGAATGATTTGTTTGTTTGTATTGAATAGGCTCCGAAACTACTGGACCGATTTCAAAAATTCTTTTACCATTAGAATCCTACATTATCCCTGACGAACATAGGCTATATTTAATATGAGAAAAATAGGATAAATTTCATCCCGAAATTCCCACGGGATCTAAACCTCCTCGGGTAATACTGCGGGCGCGGCTCGTCTTTAAATAAATAAATACTTTGACCAACCTTGTCGTGAATCCAGAACATGACCTCGTCGCAGTGGCGCAGGAACTGGACGAGCACGAGGGCCTGCTGCAGCTTCATGCCCTTCTCGGCGAGACGCGACAGCAGCAGCTCCCAGAGCCGGTGCAGCTCGTCCAGCCGCCGCCGGATGGTCTCGGAGGCGAAGTGCCCGGCGGAAATCATCTCGCTTCCCGTGTTGTCCAGTACGACTATAGCGTTCGAGTGGGCGGCCACTTCCGCCTCGAACGCCTGGTGTTTCTGGATCTTGGCCTGATATATGGGTGAACCGAAATCGTTATTTCCCTATCTTGAACAACAAGATATTGAAATCTGTACAATACAAATTACATTAAATTTGGAAATATGTATAATCGATTTTAATAATAGCCAAACATTTTTAATATCTTCATTAATAGTTTTCACTAGATTATTTGCTTAAGCAAACTCCTAATTACATGAATTTTAATGTATCAGTATGACAAACCGTCCATAAAAGGCCAAAAATTTATATACAAGGTGTACTAGGTTTGTATCAAATTAATTTATAAAGAAATATTAAGAAACTGTGGATAGTAGACCTGCAGGTTAGTGGGGTCTTTGTAGCTCTCGTCGCTGGCGGCCTGCAGCTTCTCCTGGATCCAGGACTCGAGCTCGTCGGCGTCGCGCTTGAAGTACTGGAAGCGCCGCGAGTCCTCGAGCTTCTCGCGCTTGGCGCGAGCCTCCTGTTTGAAGTCTTCATAGCGATTCAACACCTGACATCAACAAAAAGACAATATTTAATGCAAAGACATCTATTTGCACAAATATGGGTACATATAAAGATGTTACAAAACTATTAGTTCAAGGCATATTTTGCCTTTTACGGCGTACAAATTTAAGAAATGGAAGCATAAGTACAAATTATTATTACTAATTTATTACACACATGTAAAATACTTACAATTAAGTTAAATTCTATAGCTTTATGTCGACATATTGCAAATATATTGAATTTTTTTAAATGAAATTAAGAATGACACTTATGCTCTATGCCTTTAAAGGTCAAAGTATTTGTAGCAAGGTAAATGGATCAATGACATGCAGTTGATTGCATGTCCAATTAACAATTCATTACACAGGCAGGTTAGGCTGTGTTAATATTAGGTATATGTTACTTCATATTAAATGTATTATAAACATTTAACTTGTTATCTTTAAAAAATCCCATACAAAATTAAGGTTATATGCTAAGGCTAAAGGGTATTTTTTGAAAATGACAGATATTTTTTATCCTATTAATATGCTAGCTCCAAGGATGGCATTTATTTGTGGCCACTACTATAGCACATTGTTATATAATAAGATAAGATGACTTTATGTCCAACAGTGGACAAAACAAGCTGATCAGGACGCTAATGATATTAATGATGAGAAAAATGACAAGTGTTGTAGGATAATGAAGTCGTTAGCAAGTGTCCGAGTTGCATGAGAATGATCAATGTGGCTACCTGTTCGCGACGCTCTTGGATATCCTCGGCAGTCTCGAGGATCTTCACCTCCTTGGGTGGCGGTATCTGCTCCATGGTGGATGCGTTCAATCAGCTGCAACGAACAGTACAATTTGAATGCAATGTATGTTTAATGAACATTGTTTGCATCTGTACATGATATGACATTATAGTCATTCTTACGCAAATGTCTGTTCTGTATAAGTGTTAACTTGGCTAGGGCAACTTTGAAGTATATAAATAAATACATAAATACAGATACACTTATTTCTTGTGTGCGGGTTGGAAAAGATTAAGTAATTCCAGATTCTACCGATGAGGCTTTATAATTGTCACTGAACGATAACAAACAATATCAAATGCTATTCTATTGAAATAAATACACATAGGTATGTCTGTTTCGTGGCTATCAATCACACTCGACGAATTAATATTTCTCAATTTAATGGTGATAACGTGGAAACATTGAGTAATTTCATGTCACTAGGTACCAACATTCTGTCAATTAGCAATATTACATGTATTTAATGTTATTGTGAAATAACCTATTCTTATGTTGTATATAATGGAATAATAGACTTGACACTAGATTGCCCAAAGCAGTGATTTTGACAGTTTTTAAATTTCAGATACAAGAAAATGTATCACTACATAGTATAAAACAAAGTCGCTTTCTCTGTCCCTATATCCCTATGTATGCTTAAATCTTTAAAACTACGC
>DWUN01001988.1:0-14960 GCA_018249975.1 Passova gellias | reverse complement strand
ACTCGACAAACATGTTATCGTATTTATTTATTTATTCGCAAGACCATATTGTATAAAAGGTGTTACAATATTTTTCTCAGTTTCAATATATTCTAACTTAATAGTCATGTAAAAATTTGAAGTTATACATACAATTTGAATTATATTAAATAAATCAGATCAAATTAATACAATGTCATGAAATTATATAATATGAAAGATCCAAAATAAAATATTCGTTTCGTAACCGAGAGATGTCGCTGATTTGAAAGCTCTTATTGACGTAGAAACTTTTGTTAACAACTTCAATGCAGTTAGCTCATCATTATCATCATTATAACGCATGTTAATGTTTTATTATTGTTAATGATTTGAGATCGTTTTCTTTGCTGTCACCTTACTCGTATTGTAAGCTCACGAGCAAAATTAAATAAAAGGTTCATAATTAAGTATGGTTGTTGCCGAACTTGGCTGGAGCGGCGTACAGAGTTAGAAGCGGATAATCGGAACACAATAATACAACTAGCGGCATATTAGGAGATTAGCTACTTCTCTATCACTTATGGTATTTTATGATATATCATACCATGTTTGAGCCCGTACCACGTTTTATGGTAGGGCTGGTATCTCCTCGTGGTCAGCTGCGGCCGCGGGCGCCGCTGACTGGAGCACGTCGGCGCACAGCACAGAAGGTAGAACCTCTTGTCCCTAATCTTCTCCGCAGCCTTCAGCCTCTCCCGCGCCACGCGACCGGCACAGCGCCGGGGACCCGCGGCCTCCACCGCCACCACCATCAACACGACCACCGCACACCACCTCATGCTGTCACGTGGTCCCGTACTGTCATCGCAAGCGCACTGACCAGCTCCGCCGATAGCCGCCGACGACACGATCACTCGCAGCACCGACTCAACCGAGGTACCGGAGAGATTTCCACGTGATGGTCGAATGCTGGATATATTTTCCAACAGCCATGCTCTCCGGTGCGTCAGTGGTTTGAGCGTTATAACGCGTGCGCGCTGGCCGGCACTGCCGCGGCGACTGCCTCCGGCCGGGCCGCCTCTCGAAGCTCTGGGTTCGGGATGCTAAAAAAGCGCTTTCCGCCGACTCGTTTTAAACGAATTGACAATTATGTATCGAACTCGTTTCGATTCGCGTCCCGACCGTTATCCGACCCTATCGGAGGCGGCCGGGCCGCCCGCGTGCCGCTCTTAATTAATTAGCCGTGTCACCGATTGTTGGACGAGTTTCATTCATTCCCGCTATCGACGGTCCATTGACGCGACAGTGCGTATTATATTCGTGTTTATACACTTTAACGCCTCGATAAACTGGCTCCAATTAATTCGTGTTTTCAATAAATCCTGCTCGAATGCTAATAAGACGCGTTCCTTATAAGACGTGTTACACTTAAGCTAACAATTATAAGTAAATAAATAGTCATCTGAATTGAATATCACACTTGAATACCAGTAATAACAGTATTGCAAGGCTTTGAAGATGAATGTTACTATTATCCAAAACAAACATTCTCGGTCATAATTTTACCTTTTGCTATGATATGACAGAGCTATGCATGTGATAGTAGTACGAGCGTAGATTTCAATTGACGGTGTTTTTTTTTTGTAAAGCGCTAGCTTATCGTCCATTGGGCACTGTCACACGTGAGTCCACTAATTAGGCCGCTCCGGTCTAGAGATGCGCTGATAACGAGATAACGCGCGGGTGGTCGCCGCCCTCGCCGCTCGCCCTTATCGCGGCAGCCGTAAGGGCGATATTTGCGTGCACTTCCGCACATACAAACGCCACGCGGCCCGATCGCCGTGCGCCAAATGAATGGACGGAAACCTGTCGAGATATTCTTTTTGCGATCTGTCTCCGTCCCCAGCATCAGATGCCGACGCTGGTTTACATACGTACAACATTATGTTGTATGTACATCTATATACGTTTTTTTTTCAATCCAATCCAATTGGTCCAGCACTGGACAGCTGTTCCGTAGCAAGAGACTTTTCAGTTTTAGTTCACCGCGCCGTCAAATGCGGTTTGGCACACTCAACCCACCTCACAAATATTATAGTTTTTTATGACATACTGTAATTGTCAGGTTTCTTCACGATACTTTCCGTTATAAAGGAAAGTGTTAATTTTTTTTTGTCATAAAAGGCATATAACAAGTTAGAGGTGTATGCCAGGATATAAACCCAGAGTCCCCGAGTTGGGAGGCTGTATTTCAAACCACCAAGCTATTTTACTGATAAAAGTTATGCATAGTAATCGTATATGTTCATCAGCTGTCCGGTTACCATAACACGGGCAATTAATTGACTAATTTGGAATCGGATAGCCGTGTGAAGAATTGTCCCAATTACTAAAGCAAATGTTGATTTATCAATCGTTGTAAATATCTGCCAGTATGTTCCTTGTTCAGTGGTAGGCGTTAATCGAAGGATGTGGATTCGTTTCTACCCCGAAAAAACACCGTGTTGAGCAACTTTGTTTGTTCTGTGTAATAAAAATATGTATATTATATGTACGGTATGCATATATGTATGTTTATCAGCTGTCCGGTCACAATAACACAAGCATTCCATTGCCTAATTTGGAATCAGATAGGCGTGTGTGGAATTGTTCCCAATTATTATAAGTCAAAGTACATACAAATAAAAACGTATTTAAAAATTAAAATATATGTCATATTGAAACATACAAAGGCGGATATCTGCTAGTGCATTATCACTTCCGCCCGGAACTTGCCGAAACGCCTTTGTTTGGTCAGGGCGTGAAAATTTGTATTTCACCACCACAGCGGACGGGCTTCATGGTTACCGTTACCGCCGACCAATATAGCGTTTTGAACTAACTACTGTTCAAACGAATAAACATAACCCAATTTAACATTTCTTTCATGAAATCGGGTCATGTTTGTTGGTATGTCGCTGAGGATTTACAGGCTGGAAGTATTTATTGTGTTTGGGTGCGTTCAGAGGCAGGAAGATTACCACGCCAATGTTCCGTACTCACGACAACAGCTAAGCGAGAGTGACTAAGGTTCCTTTAGGCATGTGCGATTCATCTTAGGACGCATGGGAAGCAAAATATTTTATTCAGCGCTTAAATATGTAGTTATACATTGGAGTGTGTCGCTTAATAAGTATGATTAATCAAATTAAACACAATTACCATTATTAAAAGGATGGCTTACTAATTTTCTTTCGACTTTTGTCTCTCAGGGGGATGGGGTCGGAGGGGGGGGGGGAGAAGGGAGGGAGGGGTTGGGGATGGGGGGAGGAAAGCTTTTTCTTATGCAAAATTGGACACTTATAATGAACCTTTGAAACGCTCGCAATAAATTTAGCTAAGAATTCACTTTGGAAATATATCCAACATAGTTTATCACCGGCAATTATTTTTCGAAATAGTCAAGCATTTAGTGAAGGCGAATGGCAACGAACGGGCATTTGCATCGAGATCCAGAATTAGCCATTCCCGGTAGCCGCCCGGGAGATGCTATCGATGTACCGAGGTGCATGTAAACCGCACATATTATGTCGCTGAGGTATTCTATCAAAGGACATACAAACAAACTATTCGTGACAACGATAAATTTATACTTCGTTATACGATTCTTGAAATGTGTACTTTATTGTACATACTTTATTCTAAGTGACTTTAAAATATCTTTTTAAAATCGTTATCATAATAATAATAATAGCTAATGCATTCATACCTTAGCCGTCGAGGTCTCAACTCACTAGACCGATAAGCCAGTCAGTGTGCGGCTAGTTCTTTGCGAAACTTAATTGTCAATCCAGCGGATGGATAGATAGATTTTTTATCTAGAAATTTCACAATATAGGACATCGCAAGTCATATCTCACGACGCGTTTCGCTATACGACGCAAACGCGTGCACCTTACGTCAGCGCACGGGGCGTGTCCGTCTTAACCACGGGGCCAACGCGATAACATCATATTAGAATACCCATACGGGCACACCTGTACAAAATGTCTTTAATAATAACAATAATGGGTTCGGAGACACACAAACATCTGATCCCAAAACAGACATATCTGTGCGATTATTTAAAAAGTACTGTAAATGATATAACATACATAAGAATTAAGTGTTAATATAAATATAGAATTAGGTGTTAATATAGAATTAAGTGTTAATATAGAATTAAGTGTTAATATAGAATTAAGTGTTAATATAAAATTAAGTGTTAATATAGAATTAAGTTGTAATATAGAATTAAGTGTTAATATTCTTAAAATGACCTAGCAATTGCAATAGCAGCAAATTGAATGTATTGAATAACATAACATATCCTTAACTCAACATCCTTAGCTCTACATAAATGCCGCTCCATTTAGAATCGACTACACCTAATACGTCTATTCTGCGTTGTCACTGAACAACAGTACAGAGGCGTTACGCCGCGTGGACACAACGACGTGCAACAAGACTCGAGACACAAGAGCGACACGTGTCCGGCCGATAGACACACGCAACGCGCAACACTGCTACTGGGAATCGGGAACAAAAAGACACAAACAGGTAGTATTAATTACGCGGCAGCAGACTGTGCGGCGCGGGCGCGGGCGTGCAGACGGACCGGCCCGCCAACCGTCTCTATATATAAACTGGTAACTGAATTATGTTTCTGTTTGTCGGCATGCAGGTGGCTGCAGTCCATATGCATTTCTATCTAATCTCAATTTGCATTCGGTTGTGGTTACACGTCTGATATTTTTTGTTTGAAGCCTTTTATTGTTTCGTTGTTAGGCTTAGGGTCTTAGTCAACGCGCTGGCCACGTGGAATAAAGCAGACTGCCCACAACTTAGAGAATATTATGAAGATGTTTAAAGTGTGCAGTTTTCCTCACGACACCTTCATGATAGCGAGCGATATTTTTTAACCGATTATTTGGAATGGCGGTTTGAAATATCTCAAGTTATAAGTACTCACTCTACCTATAATTAAAACAACTTTTTTATTATTTTACAGATTCATCTTTAGACTATTTGACGATTTGAGATTAGAGTCTATTATAATAGTAATTAAATAACTGCCAATAAAAAACGAGAAACTTGTAAATGAAAAATAACGATTCAAATATTCCTGACCGCCGTACGACGCCCGTTAAATAAGATATTTTTACGGTGACAGGAAATAAATTACGGCTATTTATTTGATATAGGCACATGGATATGTTATTCCGAAGCCTTTCGCGGTACGTAGACCCGTAGTTAAGTAATAAATAACGAATACAGTTGATAGATGCTTGTTATAGTTAAACTCGAGTTCTATTTATTTATCCATTTACACTAATAAATAACGATTAATCTCGAGCCCCTCGATTAATAATACGCAATATTAACGGGCCGACTTCTGTCCATCTGTTTGTTAGGCGGGGTCCACATCTGTGGCTCGAGAGACGGGATTCCACACTGTAATTTATGGAGTGACAAAAAATATGTAATTTTTATAGAAAACCGTTAATTCATTCGGTAGTTACTGATCATTAGATTTGATTGGGTTTTTACGTTAGTCTTACAAAGTGTACCAGTTGATAAGTGCCGTATAGTACTGTATAATAAATATCGATGGATTTAATGTAACAGAAATACATAAAGGAAAATGGAAAGTTTCAGTTGCAACAGCACTTTTGCGTGATTCACTATTCCCTTAAAAAAATATAAGTTATTCTTTACAGTACAGTCTAAATGCGGCTGAGTAATCAACGAAGCTTCCTTGAGTAAATTGAGCTTTAATATTTTAAAAATACCAATTGTTGTACCATGGTATTTAAACTGCCGTAAGCTTTAAGGTGTAACTGAAATATACGTACTTTGTGGTACTTTATAAATGTCTTACATGATTGTCTAAATTTAGTCGCATCTCGGGACAGCCCTAGAATATCATTTAATGCAGTCTCAGTGAAATTGAATTGATATGTATTATTTAATATGTTACTCGTATACGATTATAACAATCCATACAAAAAAAAAACTATCAACAAATCTCGAATAAACAACTGACGAAATCCGCGCGGGATTACCGGGAAATTATTCTAAGGGGATATCCCTTGCGGGATTGTCGTCACTGTGAGCTGGGCTTCACATGGAATATGGGTTAGCAAAAAAGCCGCCTCGACTGGGGCGCGTGGGCGTCGCGGCCGCTCTCTCGGCTGGCAGCTTATGATGACGATAGGCACCGCGCCAAATCGTGAATCATTTTATTGCAAACGTTTATTATTTTCTTTAATAATAATAATAATAACGTAATATGTAGTGTACAACGCGGACGTCGAATCTCAAAGAAGAACCTGTGCTATCGCGATCACACGGCTGACAAACATATAAAAATAAATAAATGAAATATGTTTATTTATTCAAATCTGGTCACATGTTAGACAATTTTGTTATAGTAGCTGTAACAGTTGCCAAGTTTTAGGGTACAGTTCTTGTTTTATTTGAAAGTACTTATAAATCTTTAAGTATTCTTTATTGAAATGAACACAATATAAAGCACCTCATCGCATAGAAATCTATCAGCAATAGTTAGCGGAAGAATGCAGCGTTTACGAGATGCATCATCAAAGAGGCCGCGGCTGCCGCGCAGCTCGTGGCGGTCGGTACGATGTTGTTGGATATAGAACAGGAATACCTTCAAAAGCTGCTGCATTCGAAATATTCGGATAATGAAATCGTAAAAAACCACAACCGCTAACGGCGCTAGCGGCGCCTTTCGCTAATGTTACTATGAAGGATACTAAAACAGCGTTCTGTTAGCGTGCATCCATATTGTTTGCGTAGCGGGGATTCTGTGTATTTTAGAAATCAGATTTTAATGCGAACAGAGCCGCGGACAAAACCTGGTATAGCGTAAAGCGCCGCATGGAATAGTATACAAGTGTTTGCTCCCATAAATTGCAACAAACGCCTACTGCACTTGTGAAGCAGCAAGAGTTTTATGATAATTGCTGAGCCTCGTGGCAGTTTCGCGCGACCAGATCGGATGCAATTTGCATGTATATAAACCTGTCACTATTGTTTGCATTGTATTATCGCGGTAAAGTGTAAGGAGCCCCTTCTTTTTACGTTTTAATTTTGAAGATAATTCAAATTCTTTGTAACAAATTTTTATTGACCGACAATAAAAAATTAATATTGTATTGACACCAAGAATTCTATGCCTATAGACCTATTCGAGGTTGATCGCATATGTTATTTTTTTTCCATGCATTGCTGGAAAACGGCCTTACACCTTACGTATATTATTATTAAGTAGTTACAGAAATAGGAAAAGATTGACTAAGCCACGGCGCATCGCAAACATTAGCATGCCGCATCGGACCATCGATTACGGCGGACACTCCGCGCTGCAATTTGCCGTAATATCAATAAATTGAGCGCACGCAGTTTCACGGCAAACGAAACCTCGAGTGACGTCATAATACACTCAAGCAACCTACCATTATAACTACGTAGGTATCGCCTTGTCGCACAACAAGCTAGCAACGAATAACTTAAGTAGCGGATAGGTAATGGAAAATCATCAAGAGTGTTTCCGTGCTACGGAAGGCTTACAGGCGTTTTAAAAACATTGGGCAAACGGTATTTGTTTCTCCATTAATTGGCACTGGAGCGGTGTGGCTTAGTATGCTCCAGGCCTCCCTTATTTGCAGGGGAGATCCAAGTCCAACGGTGGGGTGTAAAAGGGTTTTCAGGATAGGAAAGGTATGAGCATTTTCAGGAAAGTTTTAAACTACACAATTATGAAAAGGGTGTTCTTTTTTGAGATCACAGCATCAGCGAGTAGCTTGTTACTCTCGATGTAAAATATAATACATTTTTACAAAAATAGCTTTTTCATAGACGAAAACAAAATTATTATTATATTCAGAACCTATCGTTTGTATCTTTATAACTATTAATAAAACAAGTAGTTGCTCAACTGTTCAAATAGAGATAAGAAATATTTGAAATACACTGCCCATTACATATAAAGTCACGTAACTAACAGCTAATATAAGAGCAGCAGTGTCTACCACACAAGAGCTTACATATACAAGCTATCATTACGAGTCGGAATTATAATAACTTAAAGTACAGTGAAAACTGTTTGGTGTACATTGCTGGTTTTGTAAGAAAGTTAAGAAGAAGTCGATTGAGAAAAATAAAAATGTAATGAGGTTTTTGTCTAAATTATTTAGTAACACAATAATTTTGTTTACAGTAGGTATTACTGTGTAACATTTCTATGTACGATTACTATGGTTACCAATTTGTCTATTGTGTTAGGTACAAGTCTTAATATTTAAAATAACTATGGGGTTATACCCTTAAATTACTGAAAAAGAGCAGTGTACTCGTTACGCCCGAGGCTCTCTCGAGGGAGGTCTGCGCGGTCGTTTGCAAATTAAGCTGGGAACATTACGCAAATTGTACTACGCACACGAGTTTGTGGGTCCCTAGCCGTAGGTTACGTCGGTGGTTTAATGTTTTCATAATTTTATGCGCCTTACAAATTACAATAGTTGCACGACTGCGTCAAAATTGTCTATCGACATTAGATGCGTTAATATTTTACTAGACGGGAAAGTATGTGGCCTTTCTTTACCATTTACATTTCGAAAAATTCATCGCTGTAATTAAAAGTGCTTAGAGCGCCATCTGTTGTCAAGTAGTGGAACTGAAATCAATGAACACAAAACGCAGTTTTAGAGAGTAAAGGTACTCACCGACGCAGGCCCGCTCGTCCAGCTCGTAGTACTCTTCGAGGCAGGAGCTGCAGGCGGGGGGCGCAGCGCCCGCCGCGCACCGGCATGCACCGCTCCGCGCGTCGCACGCGGTGTCGAGCGCCATGACGCCGCAGTGGCAGGCCGGGCAACCCGCGTCCACGCCTATGAACATAACATACAATCTCATACGTGTCCGCTTAAACTAATAGATATTATAGGTTGCAGATACCGATCGACCTGTAAAGTTAAGTAACGTCATACGCTCCAACTATTAACTCCATGCGTATAGTGCATCCTTTTCCCTCTTCAAAACATGAGACAATCCAAGCAGTGCCACGTAAAAAGTGAATACCGTATAGAGCAGATAGTTACGGTACTAGATGAAATTATATGGGACGTGTCGTTGCTAGAACGTAAGAATACTTTTAGTGATCTAAAATAGCCCTTTCATGTGAATAGCGTTTAACTCTCTGACAAACCTCCGTGTCCCGAGGCGCAGATGTCACAAGCTCGACCGGTCCATCCAACGGCACAAGCACAGTGTCCAGCTCGGGGATCACAGGCGGCCGACAGCGCGCCCGTGCCGCAAGCGCAAGATATACAGGCGCTGTCTTCACCGCCAGCCCAGTAGCCTTCCTACATACATATTAACTTTTGAATGAAATGTGGATGAATGAGTGTTTTTTATTTTAAGTCAAATAATATTAGGAATGGTTTCTTACTGTTCATAATACTGCTGCTGATGCAAGGTCAAGACATCAACGCAACTCAAGAATCGTCAATACATCAATTTATGTTTTATGCATGCACAAGATAGAAAGATATAAGTTGAAGAAGTGCATTACCTGACACTGGTCACAATTTTCACCCTCAGTATGAGGAGGACACACGAGACACTTTCCAGTTTCAGCTCTACATGGGCCCCCACCACAGGCGCAAAGCTGACAAGACCCTCCCGGGGTGGTGGGAGATCCCCAGTAACCGGAATCACAACTGGTAGTACAAAACAACCATGCATATACCTCCAATCAAATGTATTCAATTTATCAACAACCACTATTAAAATATAAGTTCGACTTAAAATTTCAAAAATCATATTTTTAACAGCATAGCTCTAATGCAAAAACGAATAATTCACAGTCAAGAAGACAATAATTAATAATCCAAATATTTTATCAAGGGTGTACTGCAAGGGAGCATATTGGGCCCCCAATTAATAATTCACTCGGTGCTTTCTGCCTACCCCGCTAGGGAGCTGGCGTGGTGTTATGTTGTTGTTTATTAATAATTCACCAAAAGTAATGTTTTCAAAGCGACATCGATTTTGGAAAACAATTGATACTTACCGTATACTATCGAATACCTAGGTCAAATAAATAGCAATGCTCACAGTTCGCAGTGATCCCCCGAGTAGCCGTCCGGGCACTGTGTACATACATATTCATCTCCCGCCGCCGCCGCCAGCGCGCAGTTCGGGCTAAAGTTGTTAGAGGCTTCGTACAGAGGGCACGCACATGGCCGGCAAGCACCCTGTCAAGTAATCCATAAAGTAGATAAATATAAAGAAATTAATTCTGCTGTCTAACTCTTTAAGTCACGAGATACTTTTTACTAGCGTTAATATAATTTGTCTGGATGATTCCCGAACATTATTGTGCCCGTAAGAGCACAGTATAAGGATCCAAAATGTATCTTTAACCACAGATGTCATCAGAATAATACCTGAACTGGGTTCCCATAGTGTCCTGGTAGGCAGCGCTCGCAGTGTGGACCGGTAGTGTTGTGTTGGCATGGCTCGCAAGGACCATCCACTAAGAAAATAAATAAGAGTGTTACTGAATAAGTATAGATAGAGCTTATTGAAAAAAGTTTTATATTATCTTTATATAATAAGGAACATAGGAATAAAACAATGAATTTTTCAAATCTCTCCGGTGGTGTCGATAACAGTTGGTATTGTGTTGACAAAATTCTTTCTTACCAGCCTTACACCCCGCATGCATGTTGCAAGCGCAAGGGACACACTCAAACGCCGGCGCGGTTCCCGGCACGCGCTGCATCCTCACATGTGTCCAAGAACAGCCGTTGCATTGAGGACCTTCATAGCCTGTAGGACAGGTGCATATCTCCCGAATACCTGCCGGCGATCCGCTAATTTCTACACCTTCTAAACGTACCTAAAACGTATCTAAAAATTAGTGAATGATTTAAGATTTAAAAAAATTCATTGTTCATTTGCATCTTATAGGTACTTACTTTTCGAATCAAAATAAAATACTTTAAACAGTATAATATCATCAAGAGCAGCATCTTAGATATTTAAACTAAACTTTATAAAACTCTTAATTAATAAAGATAAAGGAAAGTGTGGTGCTCCCTTAGTTTAAGCCTGGAGTTCTAAGATCTTACGAGCATAAACAATTCTTCATGCAGACAGTACCTCATCTTGATCGTTATGAAAGTATGCTCTTAGCATGATCGCCTTTAAGTTGCTCAACACATCCAACAGCTGCGCTCTGGTGGCCACCTCCGACTCCAAATACCAGCCTCCCTCGATCAGGGGTGCTGCTAATTCCAAAAGACCGGGACTCTCGTGACTTGTGTTCGCGTAGCTGAGTTTTGTGCCATCTGAAATAAGGGTCGAATACGCCATAGTAAACTTTGTCAGGAACAAGGAATATTGTCAGTATCAGGCTCATACAGATATGACTACTACCCCATTAAATATCACTGCCATCATGCTTAAATTAAGTAACCCTAAAGACATAATTGTACTCAACATTTAAATATAAGTTAAGTTTTTTTTGCTCGATATTGTAATACGAATTTTTTTACTGCTTTCTTAATACTGGCGATATTGAAACTAATATTCTTATTACCGTTAGAAAGAAGGACAACATCGGGTCCCACAATAGGGCTGCCTCCGGAGTCCCCGCGCGCCACACCCCAAAACGCATGCGCTTTAATGGTACCCCCGTACGCTGCCGTCACATCTCCCTTGAAGGAACTGGTTATCCAGTAGTACGACTCCCAGCCTTCCACCTGAAATGTGTAATTAAATTTTAGGTGAAGAGCCTAAGTGATAGTTGACCAGACGGACAACATTAAATAGGTCGGAAAGGTTGCAGCGAACGACCTTTGCCAAAGCAGCTACGCAACAAAATTCAAAGCAAAGTAAAATCGAATCAGCGAGAGTTTGAGCGTGATTAACCAAATTTTGATTTCGCGACACCAAAAAGTAAATGCATAGAAAGACCATAGTGAATTAAATCTGGTGACCCTACCTCATAGGTGACAACGAATGGCTTCCCTTGGCCGTCCACAGAGGGCTCTGTGGTCTCCAGTCCGTCCGCGTCTGACACCAACCACGCCTCGCCCAGCGGCAACACCATCTGCCCTCAAAAGCAATGAGGAACTTAATAACATGTAAAATACCTTATGGAAGACATATTTTTTAAACGACCCATTGTAGTAGATTATAGTTTTTGATCCTGTTGATTTGTTTATTTTAATTAAGACTTTATCTTTGTCCTGCTTTTTGTTCTGAATGGAACCGAAACCCATAACCTTCAACTCAATTGTCTCAATCACTAATTACTGTAACAATAGACCAGTAAACAACGGGTGAAACACTCACATCTTGTCCTGCGGTCGTGTCAGCTTTACATTTGGTGGCCACGTGAGAGCAGTAGCAGGGCCGGCAGCCGCTGGTCAGCTCTGCACTCAAATCGTAGTGTCCAAGCGCACACGTGTCACATCTCTCACCAATCACGTTTGCCTGAATCAATGGATCAGTACAGCTACAATAATTTATTACTTGACATATAAGTATAGATTAGCGCAGCGCATTTAATATTTTTTTGTTTTTAATATTATGTTATCGTTTTATGCAATTGGGGCTGATGTTAAATTTACATGCGTTCTAAGTTGGATCATGCATAGTTATAAAAACCCTATTGAACCAAATCGTATACAGTATTTTAATCACATACAACAATTACCTTGCATTCACAAACATCGTCGCAGATCCTTTTAGGATCCACGATGCCCCTGGGGTCACATTTGCAGGCTGGCGTAGTATCTTGGACGACGCAGTTCGGGAAAACAGCGTTGGGATCTTCGCAGGCATCACATAGATGTCCCTTGTAATTATGTAGGCAGTGGCAGACTACTTGATGATGTTTTCTGTCCCATTTACATGATCCTGGAATACGACCATTGTGTTATTAGGAAATCTAGATTAATTTTGAATTACCCAGAAACCTGCCTCATCGACGAAATCCAAATTACTGAACATAAATTATTACAGCAAGCCACACCAGACCAGAACGTTTTCGTCCCTGTGACTGTGTGAATGATTTTTTTTTGCCAGGTTATTAATCTGACTTTTATGCCACAGTTTCAACTTAAGCCATTTTTTATTCCGCTGAATGTTGCTAATATTAAAAATTTTGGTTTAAACTACGACCGCTTATGATTTAATATTACTCACCATTAGATCCTTCAGGATCACATTCACACGGCAGGCAGGGTCCATCAGGATGAGCGTTGTAGAAACCGAATAGGCAACGGTCGCATAGAGGTCCTGCGCGATTCTCCTGGAAATAAATTATTCAAGTTCCATATTTTAGATTTTTCGGTGTATAAAATAAAAATGAGCCGCGATGCACTCGGATATCTGAACGATTATAATATCTCATGAAACAATCATATTAGTGTACTTCTATTTATCTATCTTAAAGCTTTCAGGATAAGCAAAATGTGGATCCTCACCGTGCAATTTACGCAAAGAATAGCCCCGCTGTCATCTAACGAGCTCTCTCCGCGCATCCCACAGGAGTATTTGTCATCCGCTTCAGTCAGATCACATGGCTGGTGTGGCCGCCATAGAGAACCAGAGCAGCAGCGCTGACAGTGCACCCCACAAGTGCCTTGGAGGCAATCGCATTTTGCACTCTAAAATTAGAAAAAGAAAAGAAACAACAGAGACCTCTCACTAAAGATAGAAACGATGATATTTCTAATAAGTGTACTTTTATGAATATTTTTGTCCTCAATTTCCACACTGTGTGATCTGATAATCAGTATCGTTAATCCTTAGGTCGTTTAATGACCCAGAAATTGGTTCGAGCTTGATCTGTATATCCAATTCGAACTCAATGAACGCAAAGCTCTCCTTTAACCTGAGGCATACCTTCTGGTTGACAGTGCAGTGTTTGGCGTGCCCATGACAGAGACATCTAGCGGCGAGGGTGAGCTCGCGAACGGTGTAGTACTGATGTGTAGCTGGTGCGTGCGCCGCTCGAAACGATATCCGCACACGACGAACCGGTACTCCCTCTCCTACAGCTACGTGCATCTGAATAACAAATACTGGTATAGCTGTCATTTGTTTTTCAAAAAAATATTATCTCCTACGCCACAGCGTGCTAATTTTAGGAATGTACTGAAACAGAATTTGGAAAAACCTAAATTAGCTCACACTGTACAATTATTCTGATAAGCTACGAATATAACTCTGAAATCTGTGGCTGGAGGAATGTTTTGATGTTTTCGTTAGGAGTATCTTATCAGACCGAGCGATTATCGCATTTACATTCATTAAGCAGACCGTTTTTGCCAGTAAGATTGTAATCGTAGAGAACTGTTTGAGAGCATAATCAGGGCTCTGTATCAGTATGGCTGCTTAATAATAATAATTGCTTTAATAACGTCATTAAATGGCATAATAAACACATGATTCAGCGCCGTGGGCGAGCTACTTATACGTACGTCACTTTTCATATCGCTTGAATGATGCATCGCATATCTATAAATCAGGCACTTAGGTGAAGCTTGTTCTTAATATAGGCATACAATAATATTATAATGTACTCGTATGACTAATTTTGAAATTGTTGTCTCTCTTGCAATTATTAAAGGCCTGGAGTACACTCCATGACGCTGCTGCAGTACAGATTGGTTGATGTATTATTGCTCAACCTGTTATAATATAATTTACACGATTTTATACTTTGCTGAGAGAAGAGAGTGACTGAAATTTAGTTCTATAACGAAATACGGTTTTATGTTAACGAAGGCGGTCATAATAAACGTAACATCACGCCTGTGATCCCCGAAAGGGTAGGCAGAGGAGTGTAGTACACCCCCACAATTCACCAGTTACGTTTAAGTCCCAAATGGAATAGGCGGTGAGCCTATTGCCATGCACCGGGCACACATCCAGACTCT
>DWUN01001987.1:0-14965 GCA_018249975.1 Passova gellias | reverse complement strand
ACCCAACCCGGGATTTGAACCCAGGACCTCCCGATCGGCAGTCGCGCTAGCAACCGCACGACCAACGAGGCAGTAGAGGCAGAAAACTAAATATTATTTATTTTTGGTTTTCATTGTATATTTATAACAGTCCTGTCCTGAATCAGCGTTATTACTGATCACGACAATCTGTATTCAACTATTGTTTGGACTGTATTGAATTGATGTAGTTGAATACAAGTTATTATAGTATATGCTAGTTGTTTTTTTTAATAAATTTAACTAATGAAATGACAATTTTTTATGTTTGAAAAATGTTGAATGTCACGACACACAACAATAACATTTTGAATCAGAAACTAAAAAGTGAACGCTACTACTATAAATTGGAGTGCCACGGCTATTAATAAAGTACTTGTTAAAATAAATACAATCATCACTTAAAGTTGTCGTCATAATAATCTATACGTATATAGTATGTATGTATATATATATATAGTCGCAGGAACGACAACAACCGGCCAGGTCCTTGACCTTGGCGATACTGCTTAATTGACATTTTATCTGTTGAACTTGAGACTGTAATGTATGTATATGTGAAGTAATTAGTGTATTATTAAAACTAAATGCAGATAATAAACAGGTTGTGTGTGTGTTTATTTTACAATTTGCTTACGATTTAAGTAACATATTATTGTTAAACTAATTAACTACGAAAATTTATTGGTATAATATTTTCTCTGGTGCACGAATGAAGATAATTTTATGTTATTTGAATTTTAGTTTTTCGTAATTAAAAAAAACATAGTACAAGGAATCCAATGCCAGTTTCTAAACGAAAGTACAATGCTGCAACGATTTATATACATTTTTATTACATCTTGCTTGCATTTTATGTTCCTGCGTAGTATATTGTGACGTAGTTTGGGAAAATCATGCGACGCAAAAATTAACTGCTATGTAAAATCTGATAACGTTTGATTCATTATAAGACGCACGTATCACGATTATTGTGTTAAACTTAATATTATATAATACAATAATTTGTTATGCTTTGAAAATAAAAGATACACATACTTTATTAGGTTGAAAAATTGAAATAAATATTCAAAATAATCATTAATGGTATTGAAAACTGTTGTATTTTCAACATTATGTCTTTGTCCACCAGCATTATTATTTTGGCACATATTCTACGCTTACACAGCAGTATTTCTAAAGATAACGGTCTAAATATAACAACGGAAAATAACATAAATATCCACATATGACTATTCTTAGGAGTACCATTTCTTCTGTGATTTTTTTCATACAGACACAGTTCTGTTTATATCTATTACAAAATTACTTATATAAATCATAATAAAGTTAGTCTTTACTTGAAATTAACACTAGTTTCAGCAAGCAAAACAGTCACAGACAAAAATGTAATGTTACACGAATCAAAACAGTCAAGCCAAAAATTTTACCGTGGTCAAAGTGATCGTCGGTTCATTTGAGCATTGATTAAATCGCAACATTGTCATTATTATATACAAAACACTAATATAAGATTATAATATAAGTAATATAAATAAGATTCGAAATAAACTTCAGTCTCAGTCATAATTGAGAGTGCACTGTAAATTCTACTTTTGTTTACGCGCGGGTGTTATGCGCTGTAATTCTATTTCGCCGCGAGTAGAGACATACAAAATAGCACGTCTCCAAAATAAACCTGGACGTGTCAAAGACCTTGATAATGTTGTATAATAACCGCGCCAATAAAAATATACAGCGAGACGGAACGTGGTGTGGGGTTTCCACCAACAAACATTGGTGACGATACTTGTAAGTAGTTTATAAATTGTTATCAGTTGCAGTACGACTGTTTTCTACATTTATTTCAATATTACAAGCTTAGAATACAATACATGTATTTTAAACTTGTAATTAGGTGAATGTGAAAACACACAACTCAAGTATTGAATATCAATGTTTTTCCTTAACGGGAAAACTCCTTCAAGTTTACTTTTTGTTCTAGTGCAGATTTAATAACGATATTTTCCATAATCATGTGATGTATCACGTTTATCGTTGTCGTTTATGTACGTATTTCGAGTTCATTATTTACCGGCACGGCTAATATTATTGCGAATAAAATAAAAACGCGGAGTGTGAGAGCGTCGTTCGTCGCGAGTGTTTCGGCGAGGTCGAGAACTTTACAACACTTCCGCATCAACTCGCGTATAGGAAGCGATTTCATAAAATGTAATATGCACTAAAATAATGGACTTTAAATATCAACACTTAGAAGCGGTTTTTGTTATCGTTATTAACCGACATTTGACGGATAAAAATCTAACTCCTGCAAACATCTGGAAATAGTCAACGTCGTGCAGGTTTTATGAGTGTTTTATACATGCATATAATTATATGATTTTATTTTTATATACGAGTACCTGTAATTCTTGTATCATATACCAAAAAAATAATGTTTGAAACAACTGGTGAAGATTTAAATTTTATAACAGCTAATGTTTATGAACAAAGGTCAATCAATAAATTTGTTATTCAGTAATCGAAATTTAATTTGAAACAATAAATTGTAATAAATTGCTTAGAAGGAAATTAATTGAGTCATCGATACTGATTTATAGTTTCGGACAAAGAATTCGTCAGTTGAACTTGAAGCACAATCGATTCATAGTTGGAAGCAAATCACCAGACGGAAGTTTACTTAACGTCTTGAAAAATAATTTAAGCCTTACCGCCATAGACATACAGCGGCGGCATTCACGTTAAATTGAAGGTAACCGTTCAGTGACAATTCAGGGTCGATATTTTGAACGTTCAAAACACTCGGTAGTATGTTTATCAACAAATATAGTGAGTACAATGAGTAGAGTATTTCGTGTGGCCATTGACTACAATTGTATAAGTGCTTTGTGATGTTGCTCGCAAATGTATAGTGTATTGCCAATTGAGCAGACGCTAGACAACACTTTGTTGTCGAAGTTTGTGTAAAATATATTAGCGATATTAAACTTTCTTAAAGCGGTCTTTCAGCGATGAGACAACCTCAAATAGAACTAAACTCCCACCACAAGTCAAAGACACCTTATTGCCTCTTAGGGCTTAGTTTATGAGTCACATAACCTCACATAAAACAACTAAAGATTTATAGTAGATCTCAGTAGTTATGACCATCGCTTTGCAACAGAAATCAGTGAAGTAATCTTGTTTCCGCTTTTGAGATTTGTTTTAAAATATATGAGTGCTTATAACCACTGCATGATATACGGCAATGATACATAATACAATAAGGTGGGCAGTAATGCTATTGGTCCCGTCGTGGGCAGAACATTGCCATAATACTCAAACCCATGTAGGCGGCGGATGGTCGCACGGTCGATCCTACGTGATATTGAGGGAAGCAGGATAACAGGATTTTATTAAGTGAATTTACGGATTATTCAACGAAATAATAACAGTTAAATATTACGATGATAAACATATATTCATTATTTAAGTTATTCATTTAAATAATTGCTGCGAAATGACGTTGTTGGTTGAAAACTTTTATCTGTTACCCAAAACTCTGAAGAGTAAATAAAATACAACCCAAAACCAGCTTCACTGTCAAAGCAAGTATACGCTAATGATAATTTCCCATAATAGTAATTACTGTCTAATCGATACATGCACTAGTATATTATGTTGATTACTTATTCTATGATACTTATTCTATGAAATAACTTCCTTCTGAAGCCGGTTTAAGACACCTGAGTCCATCTCGTGGTATAGGAAGTGGACAGTTCCGGTTGCAATGTCAGTGTCGATGCGAGGCCGCCCGCCTGATTCGACCAACGACCGCTACCTGTTCGGACAATCATACCTTAATGGGCTGTTGTCTTATGCGGGACTAGAAAGAGGAACGATCAAGAGATAGCATAGACAATTTTACCACCGACTGTTATTAGAAACAGGAGCATAAACTGGAGAGGCAGATACGTGTAATATTTATACATTTAATAATAAAAATTCGTTATTGTTTTAATACATCACTGTACAGTTTCACAATAAAGATGTCTAAACAGCTTGTTGCCAGGTGAACTACTTATATTTACATTTTCTGACTTTTATGTGTACCTAAGCGAACGTACAATAAATAGTTTGCCGCTCAATAGTCGTTGGCGAAACAATTACAGTACACGAGTAGATACAGCCAGGTGTTGGTTACAAATATTCAAAATAGCAGGCCCACTGTTGATTGCACAATGAATGTAGAGTCAACGATCGCTCAAGGTGGGTTATGGTGTCCAAATTAAATCCAAGGTTTCGATTACTAACCGAGTCGACTAAATATACATATGAACGCACAAACGTAAAACCACAAGTGTACAGTCACGTCAACAATAAAGCATTTAATACATCGTTGATTAAGGAAAAATGTATGAATTATTTAATAATACATAATATTATTACCTAAACATTCTAATTTTATACTCTACCGTATTAATAAAGTATAAAGTTTTCGTATTGTTATTTATATATAAGTAAGTAACCATAATAATAGTAATGTAAGTATAAAAAAATTGTAAAATTAGTTTTAGGAACTTTAATATAAATGGTGCAGTCCTGTTTCTGTAGTTTTCGTACAGACATTATCACTATCTGAAGTTAGGGCACAAAAGGTGTAGGAGTATCTACGAATATGAATTAGATCACGCCTTAGTAATTTATTCTATACTTTAAGATGGCAATAAAAAAAACTTTACCTAAATTAATCATACAAAGGTGAAACACGAGATCCGGCGCTCTCGTTTGTTTATTACCTTTAATTAAACCACATTTCAAACGGAACAAAAAGAGGTTTCATTTCATGTGATTAAACACTTTGAGAGTTGAGTTGAGTTGAGAGTTTGGAATTGACAGTATGTATGTACTTTATGGTGAATAAAAACAATTTGAATTTGAATAGAACTGTGCCCAATAAAATATCCCTAGACATTTAGATTTACATATACAAGTATGTATGATATATTAGTAAATGCACTGTTTCATGGAATTATTGGTAGGTTCTGTATGATTAATACTTGCGATACGTAATATTTGCGACTGACCACATTTAGAAACTGATACATTGTGACCACTTTTCGAAAGAAAATTACAAAGTAAACGACAATACTCCTGTATAAATTGATGCGTATAAAGACAAATTGACCAGGATTTGTAGTGTTAGCCTTCGCTAAACAGCCTTGACATTCAACTCTGCGTAGTACTAAGGCGTAGTACATTTTAATACCAGGTACTTCCGATCTATCGACTTCCTATTCTATGGTATAAATATTTACTTTTAATACCTCTATTTAAATGCGTCTCGAGTTTGATCCACTGATTCGACCAGTTGACTCCTAAACTAATGTCCGGAAACAAGCTGATTAATAACGTGTATTTTAAACAGAAGGCAAACCAGAGACAAAATTACCGCTTCCGTAATTATTTAAAAATGTATAAAAAACAATAGTAAATAAAATAATCATGTAATTTTTTATTTAAATAAATGTTGCCGTTTATTTTGTGTCTCATTTAAAATTGTGTTAATAACGATAATCTCATAATGTATAATGTATTAAAATTATAATTATATCGATATAAACAATGGGATATCTTAAAAGTTTAAATGCTTAATATGATTTCTGAACAGCACCAAGCTTAGTAAGATTGTTCGATGCGTTTTTTATCTGTATTATTATAACAGTCACGACCGCAGCCAATCATGCATACTAGCGAACAATGTTTTCTCGTTAGACCGGGCACACCTATTATTATTTTAACTCAGCACCGGCATCCTCCCACTACAATGTTTTGAAAGGAACCAGTGACATTCGGTACCTTTTCGCTTTCACCGCATTGGAAAGTGAGCGTAAAAACCGTATTTTGGCAACGGCATAATAACAGAAGATCATCGACCCCATCGAGTCATAGGCCATAGACAAAGGGCGGCCATATTGTAACGAAAGTAAAAGTGTAGGTGATTATAAATTAAAACAGTTATGGAGTCACGATCGTGATCCACGAGACGATTTAGGAATGTCACGGTTAACGCCGAACGGCTTTGTTTTGTAACCATACGGATATAATATCAAAATTAATTTCAGAACCGATGCGCAAGTTTGCATAATGAGACATTGATCAATTGTTCATTACAAAATTGTAAATTATGGTGAACTTGATTTACCTGTTTTAGTACTAAAATAAATAAATAAAATTTAACAATAACTAATATGTAGGTTTGACAAACAAAGCAAGTTCATACTATTTGTTGTCCTAATTAAAAATGAGGTAATAATTTACAAAATATCACAAAAATAAAACATGAAAAACTGTAAATTGTTTTGTAATGTAGCATTTACAATGGAAATACATAGTAACAATGCCTAGTTAATTTTTTCTCCTTGCCAACGCCTGGACTGGTTGTGATAAAAAAAACATACGATCAAGAAAAGAAGATTTTAACAAAAAAATAAATAGAACATGCAAATTTTATAATCTATGCAACGTAAATTTGTCTACAACTTCCTCGTCACGTCTCAAGGATATTTATTCATTTATGACGCAGTTGTAGTAATAATAGTATGTCGAGTATATGCGCTTTATATAATAAGAGAATAGTGAGATATATTTAAAACTGAAACCTATTACTAATACGTATTTATCCTTTGAATTTATGGTATGTTTGGAAAAACGTCTCTGAAAGACACTTGAGTATTACTTTTGCACGTAGCATGGCGCGTAGCTCTTGCTACGCTTTAGTCTACGAAATATCTACTTACAAGTATAAAATGACTTGTTACAGTTTGCAAGCGTATTGTTAGGGCTTTTAAATACTAAACAATGTTTTTTTTTCCTATCACTTACGTATTTAAATAGCTTCGCATATAATAATATTATAAAGAACGTTTGATGTCTTAAAAATAGAAATATTTACCCATTGTGGATGTCATCGTCTGCAGTTGTCGTGCATGCGCTGAGGCGTCGAGCGCCTCGGGCCCCAGGTTGTCACCGGACGACAGCTTGCCTAGCAGCTAGGCTTGCACATCACAAGAAGTTCCACGTTTTTATAGAAACACCGAACACCTTTTTAATTTACGTCTTCGGAAATTTTTTGACACACCAACTCTCAGCATACTTTTTCAAAGTGGCACTAGATACGTTCAGCACGCGAAGTCCAGCGCACTTCCTGCGGAATGAGAACACTAGGGTAGCGCGGGCGCAGGTAGCTGTTGGTTCGCGGCTGCCTGCGCGCTCTCAGAACCTCTCGATTCGGCAAAATCACGATAACGACTGCGCGCGAATGTCGTCATGTCGAAATTCGAAACACTTTCACCTAAATATTCCGCCTCCGTTTCGGCAGACGCGGGCGTCGCTCTCGGCGCTCACACACACACACACTGCTGACATCGTCAGTACTCAATTACGTACGCCGTAAAAATTGCGTCAGTGTTTTTCGTAGCCGACCTTACGTTTGTAGAGTACGCTGCCGAAATATAGTTATCCCTGTCTTATATTCATTCACCGTTACAAGAAAATTTTTTGTTTCATTTTTTTTATCTGGCCGGATAGTCGAGGACACGCGTGTGAGTGTGCGGATTTCGATAGCGCGGTCGATGAACCGCCGAAAGGGATTTCGTTAAAAAAGTTAGCAGCGATGTTTCAGTGTTAGGATGCGTTGCAGTAATGGTTATGGGTGTAGCGCAGTGAGGTGTGTGTGGTCCGATGGAGGGGAACTAGTCGTCATCATCGCATAACTAGGTCAACCGCATGCGTACAAGCAATTTTCATGAGCTCATGATGGACAGTAATACTAAGCCTACGTCAATTTCAATTGTTTTTTATAATTATGAACGGCGGTAGACATACTCTATGTCGGTGAAATTCCACAAAATGTCTCCGAAAATACGTAGGCTTATAGAAAAGATTATAACATAGCACAGATTATTGTAAAAAATATCCTCTACACATAAAATACAGTATATGGACCAGTTAAATGTTTAGCTGTTTTTTTGTGTAAAAGGTTAGCGCGGGCCGATGGCACACTTTGGTGTTGGATTACATTAAAACGGAGTTCATTCGCATCGGCCGATATTCATGTTTATCTAGATTACTGATTCATTACATTAACAATGTGCAAGACGTGTCGAACAGGTGTGTAATTCATATTAGAATATTTATTATTTTTCTCCGTTCCGAAATTACACTAAAATAAATATTATTATAAGACAAACAATAAGAAGTCACTGAAATATTTTTATAGATGGCTTAGTTAAATATTTGGAGAATAATACAGAAAAATATCGATATCTAACTTTAACAGGTGCGTGCGTGCTTTAAATATCAATGACATGTTTGGAGTGGCCATCGGCGGTGCGTCGCGCTGCGTTCAGTCAGGTAGTCCGGAGTAAATTTAGCCAGAAACAGCGACGAAACTAGGTTAACTATTCTCCTGCAGAAAAACACGGCCACTCGAAATTCTGACGCAATTGTGACTGGCCTATCTAAAGAATGGGTGAAAGCGAGTTAGCCCCGTTCGCATCATGTGAAAACAGGAAACGTATTATATTATATCTGACTTTTTAGTAAATATGGCCTGGTTCGTGTTGTTTTAATTGTGCATGTTGATATATTAACGACTGCTTTATAATTTCTCTTGTCACAAGCAAATTGCCGCACGAGACTCTGTAAATTACTTTTATATCAGTAACAGACAAAGATCATCAACATGAATTGTTATGAGATTATTGAATTGTTATTATTGTGTACAGGAATCTGTATTTAATATCAGAAGTAGGGCTATTGTTAATCTCTTCCTCTTTAATTATATTAGTTAGTAAATAATTACCCGTAAGTATAAATTGAAAATTGGCCTAATTATTATGGGGTTTGAAATGTACCTAACATTTGAAATCGAAACATTTTTGAGACAAAAGGTATATGTAGTACAGTATATGTAGCCTTGTTAACTTTCTATCCAATAAAAATCCCATCAAAATCTGTTTAGCGGTTTCGGAGATCGCCCCAGACATTTGTGTGTGACAGACAAAAAAGGATTGTTTAAATTCTGGTTATGCTTATATTTTTATAAATGGACCGAAAAGAAGTTATTTTTAAAATCATGGACATACACAACAATTTTATATATTAATACTGTGTGCCCAGTACGAGTTTTCTGCGCTACTCGTTTCCAAGAGCGTAAACTACAATTTGTATGGAATTGAAACAGCCCCTTCTGGTGTCACTAATGGGAAACCAATTTTCGCAAGTGCGAATGTCAATAGCACTTGTCACTGGGGAATATAATCGCACATGATTGGTTGTTTCGAGAGCTCAAAGTGAGCGAAATACAAAATTTGACATTTGCTAAGTCGGTACCATAGCAACTCACGCTCGCTTCTCACCGTGAATATATTTGTTGAATTCGCGCTCAGCACATTGATTAATGTAAAGTGAAAATAATTACAAATGATGTTTTTAAATTCACCACAATAAATGTGCAATATAATGAGTTTCATTCAGAAGTTTTTCGAAATTGACAACTAATATAACAATCTCACGCTCTCCGAGCACTACTATTCATGGAACTCATCGAATCCTTGATAATACATACTTCACACTGCGGTGTTTACTAAAAAATATTTCTAAAGTATGTCATACGTATTTCGCAGATACCAAAACAGTGAGGTATTGTTCACAATATTTGTTCAAATTGAATTTTTCACACAATCTTTGGAAACACTTCAAAAATGTAGTGTTGCCAGCATGATAAGAAATAGATTTATTCTGCAACATTGTATTTATCAAGGTAGGTTTCGTTTTGGCAGAACGATCTCTAGGATCTATTCGTGCCATATGAATCAAGGTTTTGTTATCTGTTTGGTGTCAAACTCTTATACAGTTTATGACTGTTCATTAAAAACACTTATCGCCCTTCCATTTCTTTCCCCAAACCGATACTATCTAATGCAAACAACCGACAATGGTAGGGTTAACTGCAATAATGAATGTACCTACATATATTCATTACGAGGAAAAAACTGCCATACAGATAAATAAACTTAAATCCGGCTTAAAGACAACGAAATACCAAGCCCATCACACTTCTAGACGAAAAAAAAGGTCGTTCAAATGAAAGCAGTGTTGCCTGTTAACAATTCTAAAATAAAAGCATGTGCTAAATAAGAATGTATTATTCGATAGCAATTGAGGCGTATCATCACATCGCTTTGTTGATAACGATGTTTTCACACGCTGCGGCTAGACTTGCCGATCCATTTAGGGTTGAATGACCTCACGCCAAAAACGATAATCTTGCATAATTTAATACACACATTAAAAGTCATTGTTTGATTACAGTGTATCGATATGAGTAATCGAACGTTTCAGTTGTCATAACAAATCGAAATCATTTGGCAGCCGTAATTTTTGTAATGTAGTTCTTAGGAGCGTTATATGTAGATACGTAATAAATTGTTAATAGTCGTTGAAGAGCACATGTGTAAAAATGTCATTCCCGCATTATTTATTCATTTTCCTCGTTATAAGCGCTGTTATCGTTAAAAAAATTAAACAAAATCATGAATCATTGTTTTTTTTTTGTCATTTTCAACCTTGTAACATACCTCTATTTACAATAAATTGGCATCTTAGTTCCTTACCTGTCGGTTCGAGGCTTAAAACTGTCACCAAGGCGACGAGTACGGTTATACAATTTGCGAGTTTATTTCTAGAAGATATTAATTAAAACAAAAACCTTCTTGGTGGAATAAGCACACTGAAGATATTTCGTTTTATAAACGAGACAATCGGTGTTAAAACAACGTTTGTTAAGTTTCTATATACGCGGTTTGGGGACATCGTCTCTTTAAATATTTGGCCTCGGCATTCACCCTTACATGTCAGCACAACGGGCTGGTGACAATCCAAATTTCGCCGATAAAGGTGTGAATGACCTCGGTCATTCGTAAACATCAAACGCGATTACAATGAAGTCCACATTACACAAAGTACTAATGTACCGTGCTCTTTGTCGATTTCAACTATTTATAAAGACGCTACATATAACGAGATGCATTGCGAACTTGCTCAAAGGCAAAAATCAAATTTGTGTATTAGTAAATGATAAAACTAATCTAGAGGTGACAACCCTGTTAGTGCAATGGTGAGACCTAATTGCAGAGTAGGGGTTAGCGGGTTCGATTTCCACCCGGGACAAATATATGTCATCGATGTTTGTTCCGTCTTGTATGGAAATTATCTCTTTAGATGCTTATAAATTAATGTAGTTTGTTAACTTTTTTCTTACCATAGCACAGGCTCTGCTTTATTTAAAATAGATGCTCGTGTGCTATGACGGTCACATGATATTAGGAGAATATTATTAACATTTGCGCAGTGGACTCTCGTTGCGTTCAGTTATCGATGATCACATCACAAGTTCGTCTTAGAAATTGCCAACAGAAATAACTGAAGTTTACGTTACTGAAACGTTTTATAAAGACTGTTTAGAACAGTTGAGAAAAGTCAAAGAACTAGGTCGAGAACAGAGTTATTTTTATATGAAATCTATACATCTACCTATTTTTAGTGGCGCGTTTCGTTATGGGCCATGAACTCGTATTTATAAATAATTTGTTGCTTGACTGACATGTGAACGGCGACAGATAAAGTGCTGATTTAAATTGGTAAATATTTTTTTAACACTCAACAAGATTATACGTATATAATATATCTTTTTATTACGATACAACCATAGCAATTGTTATCAAGTTTCACAGATTATGGTAAATATATGGGAGTTAATTTTTTATGAAAATTTACACTGACCCAAAAAATAAAAAAGCTTTGCAATATCTATAATATGTTGTTGGCAAATGGCTCCCAAAAAATGAACTGAATCACAGTTGAATATTTGCACACAACCACATCATACATAACAATAAACAATAGATCCGTTACAACATGTCAATGACATGCGTCAAATTGTATTGTACTTACGACAATAAGTTTGGTTTTGGCACAAAATAGGTAACATTAACAATAATGAACGCGCTGCCAAAAGATGTCTATCATTTTAGAAAGCTCGTTTTCAACAAAAAGTCGAGAGAGAAAGAGACAATCGGTGACAACAACTAATCCTGTAATTTTTTTAACTGTACTACAAGAATCCGACTGATGTTGTCCTGTAAGTTTTAATCGATGATTTAATTAATTGATTGCGGAGTTGTCAAACTGATATTGCGAAACTTATAACTAATAATTAATCAAAGGTTAAATTATTAATTGTGCGGAGTTACCAGTAACTGAGTAATGAATATATAGTCGAAAATTATCTCAATACGAGAATTCTAACTGATGGAATTTGAAGCGCTGCAGCGCCATCTGCAAGCGAGTTACAAATAAGCGGAACGCATACATACCAGTTTCCATAAAAAAAACACTTGTATGGCAACTTTCGTCGTAATCTTCCAAATTATGTCAGACTATATACATAGTTCCATATAATAACATCCATTTTGAATAAATGTATATATGTCTGTATGTATATGTAATATATAATAATCGTAGTAATACTTGGATAATTCCACACACGGTTATGTGATTCAAAGTAGGCAATTAAAAGCCTGTGTTATTGTAAACTGACAACTGATAAACGTACATAAATGCTAACTATTAGATATAAGTTCTTTAACTAAGAGACCAAGAGGCCAGTCGACGATATGTATATTTCGTTTCCACGTGGAAAATTTTGACTCGTCAATTATGAATACGACTATGAAATTATGAATATCGTTATAAAACCGATATTAGTTATTATATAACGGAGGCATGGTGTTTATGCGGCGGCTGGCGCATGACCGCAGCCTGCGTCACCGCCCGGTTTCACAACCCATCCACCGAAGCCGTTTTCACTTTTTCGCTGTCAAGAACGCGCGCGAGCGATAAACAAACTAACATTTTGGCCGTCACTACTAACCAACTATCTAAATATTGGAAGCAATAACAACAACATTCCAGTTATCGACTTTGATTCCTGACACACTGGGCTTAGGCTCAATTTGCAATCGCTCATGCAAAACGCTCGATAGAGTTCACTATGCAAGCCGCGATACCGCTGCCAAAATAGAAGGTCTTCTCTATTCGCGCTCCATAAAGGAATTTGAACCTTATTCGTATAAAATAATAGCGTAATCGAAGGCGCTCAGGTACATTTTTACCTCCGTTATCATTGCAGAGAGCGGCTTTAGAAACGTCGAGGCTGTTCATTGACCTTTTTTGGCACATACGCTAGCGAAACAAAAGACTCATTTTGTTAGAGACATTAAAGGAACCTTGATTTGCAACAGTTGTTATTTACCTGCAAATTGTTGGAAAGTTTATTAAGACACTAGGTTATTTAGCCATGTTTTCATATATGCAAAAGCTGCAAATAGTGTACCTGAAATATTTTTTCAGATGGTTCAGACGAGATAATATTTATGTTAAGTGAAACAATATTGTATAGAGCTTTGAGGACTATTTCTATTGTATATCCTTTCACAAAATTGAAATTACGTAGAATCGGGTTGTATTGGGAAATACGGGTGTAAAAATATTGCAATTGTACTCGACTAACACCACAGAAATTTTCAAAACCAGCTGGAAACCGAACAAGACCGGTCTCAGCCCTCGATATCCACCACTGTAACGGAGTCTCTATTGTTTTAAGTTCGAGAACTGCTTACTTGTCATAATAATAGTGCGATTGCAGCTGACATTGCCTCTCACCGGCCCACGTAACACATGGTTACGCAAAAGGTCTTTGCCCTTGTTTATTTGGGACACCTTTATTGAGATGTTTTAATTCGCATGTACATACTTACGACTTAGTGCTCACTATGTGTTAGGTAACAGCGCATAGACGGGCTAGCGCCAAATTATTTTTCAATTCACGTTTGAGTAACACGCGAGAGCTTTTAGCAAATCTGTGCATAGTATTCAATGTTTGTTTTACGGTTACATAAGACGTGTGTAAGATTGTCATACGACGAGAATCGTTTGACATTTCTATTTTAACTTTTATAGCTTTATGCAAAACAAATTATAATGTTACATATTAAAGAAGCTTACAACTGATTCTATACATTACATAGTCTTTTATTAATTTCGAGTCGGTTTTTATGCGCTGTAGATTTTAAAATCTTATGAAAAGTTTTATCCAAGAGTTTTTCAGATATTATTGTTTCATAAATATGTTATATTTGCTACTGAAGGCATAGGAAAAGGTTTAGTTAATCACACGCTGGCACGTTTTTGCAAGGCGGGGAACATCTTTACGCAACAATGATGATTCCTCGCGGCAATGTCAGTTATGTAACCGGTGCCTTTTGACAGTTAAACTGCCTGCCAGTCTTGTAAAACATAACATTTGAAAAGGTGACGGTAAATCGAACAATTTTATATAATACTAGCTTTTTCCTGCGACTTCGTCCGCGTGGAATAGTGACTTTGGGCAGTATTTGGAGTAATTCAAAATAAATTATAGTCTATAATATGTTGCCGAGGACATTAGTCCTATTAGCTAGCTATTAAGCTATAACAAAAAACGTAACATCATGCCTGTAATCCCCGAAGGGGTAGGCAGAGGAGTGTAGTATACCCCCACATTTTACCAGACCTATAACAACAACAACCAGACTTATAACAAAAAACCTTTTAACAAAATCCGTCCAGTAGCTTTTGCGTGAAAGCCGAACAACAGACAGACCAAAATTTCAAAATGTTTTTTTTTGTTTTACTTGTATGAAGACCCTAGGGGTATTTTTTTAGTTTTTATTCAATGTACAGAATTCAACTATCCTACAGTTTTATTATATGTATAGATAGATAATAGCCAAATCACTCTATTCCTTTAAGATTCTTGTCAAAAACCTTTACTTAAAACAATAATTTTGCTTTTATATTTCCT
>DWUN01001986.1:0-14966 GCA_018249975.1 Passova gellias | reverse complement strand
AATACAAGTATGATATGAAACAATTATAAAATACGTAGTTTACCTGAATGTACATAGGTGTATGACAATGTTTTTATTAACATAACAAAAATGAGTTTAGAGTAGAATAGGATTTATCAGTGTTAGACATTGTAATTACGTTTTAATTACAGTTACAAAAGAGCTGGCTAAAACCAGTTATTACTGGAGCGTACTGGACAGACTGGTTACAATTCTTATTTTAAGTTACGAATTTGAATTTCAGTGCGGGCTAATGGACTGCACTATCGCTTTCGTGTGGAATTACTTTCCCGTCGTCGGTACAATTGCAACCAATCGGTGCGGTTGCATAGATCGCTTCTTTTGTAACCACAAGTCGGTCAGAAACACGTTGGGCTTATTATAGCGTGTGGAGCAAGTCTTTCTCCTTATTGCATAGATTATTGAGAAATACAATATTAAAAACTGATTATATTCTATGCACTTCTTCCCTAATCATGTGTGCGTCAAGACTGTTTGATGTTATGTTTGGTAGAGACACGGTCATAAGTGGACGAAACACGTTTTTGCAATGTAAATTTACTATATTTATTATTAATGATAATAACAATGAAATAATTTATATCAGTCTTATAATCGCAATTTAATTTTAAACTCTGATTAAAGTAGGTATATCAGACGCTCGACGGCGCGGCGTTCGTAAAGGACTTTCCCACGACTAGAAACATTCTCTGTAAACAGATGAGCGAGAGTAGCGTTATGTTATTAACATAAAAATGTGGCTGTAATTTTTTTAAATTTGCCAGTTCAGTGAAAGAGATAGTGCGAGTGTGGTATGTGTTGCGATTGCCCGGCGAGTGTGCTCGCGGCGCCGGGCATGCGGGCGCTCCAATTGCTCATTCGTATGAGCGGTTACACCAGGATCGCTTACAGAATGCATCTTAGCCTATTTATTGAATACTAGCGGCCCGCCCCGGCTTCGCACGGTAGTAGATCACTGTGCTTCATTGTCAATTATTCACGACATCACATTAGAAACCTCAAAAAAAACAGTATTTCTCTACTATATAATGGATGTTGCTGTACATATAAACCTTCCTCTTGAATCCCTCTATCTATTAAAGAAAACCGCACCAAAATCCGTTGCGTAGTTTTAAAGATCTAAGAGATACATAGGGACAGACAACGGAAAGCGACTTTGTTTTATACTATGTAGTGATGATGGACTGTGAATTTCTATGCGCTGTAATCTAGGAATTCAAGCAAATAATAATGTATTGGGGCAACGTCACATACGGATGTGTGTGGTTACTACGGTAAGAGGCGCTTATTTCTATCTTGTCCTACCTTGTATACTGTTGTAAAATGTATATGTGTTTCGGTTCCACGAGTGTTCTGACCTGTCTGGGTGTATACTAGAGGTAACCATATCAGTTTCTCAGTCCTTACGAGTAGCAACTCGAGTGTGACCAACTTCGAATAGGACTTATACTAACTGTATTCATATTAACTGGGCTAATATTTAATTAAGTTACTGTTATAACAGTCTTATTCATAGACAGAATCATTACCTATTTATCAAAGTTCAAAATGTTAATTATTTTTGTAACATTTTATTATATGCATCTGTTTCAATAAAATAAGTACGATTCGTTCGATAATATGTATCACGTTTAAAGATTGATGACCCCGTAAACCTAAGTTTGACCTTCGGCCCTTACAGTTCTGTACAGGATCATATCCGAGATTTTGTATGTATATGGTAAATGAAAATGAACATAGGTACTTATAAAGTGATGATTGTATATGTAGAAAAAAAGTTGATAAAGAAATCGTTATACACTTCAGTACACTTATATACAACATTTATGTGGTAATAAAAGGTTTCAATACGTACATATTATAACAGGTTCGGTCGCTCTCTGCAGTCTGCTCTCGATTCACTTTTGCGTCCTTAATAAGGTTTTTTGCATCAAGAAAAATCTCACTCATTGTAGGAACGAGAAAGTCTGCTGGCAGACGCGAACGTAGAGACATTGTGTCGTAACGACAGTCGAATGTTCATTTTAAGGCAATTATGTTAAAAGAGACGTAACTCATTAAACTGACGATTGGAGACTGTCCAAACTGAAATCACATTGCGATATCGTTTTCTTTATATCACTTACTGATTGTCTTATTTCTTTGAATGTAATTCGAAATTTAAAACACAGACAAAATTCAATCGTGCCTGAACTGTCTGTTAATGTCTGTTAATAAATTTATGTTTTTGAAAGCACGCGAATCTTACATCTTAATGTTATTTCTTCGGGCAGTAGTGCCTTGAACGGTAGGAATAATCTATTCTAATTGTCCAGTTACATAAATCATAGTAATACCGTGTCGGCGGCTATTATAACCGTTTCTAGCTCTGTGGCCACAATCAGTGAAACCGGCCGCGCCGCCATGTCGCGATGTCCAAATGAAAAACTATATCAGCGTAGAAAATCACGTAGCGGGATAGCATAGAGAGTGAAACCGTTGGCGATGGACTGAACCGACTGATCTAACTAGATACGTATCAGTTACATGGGCCGCATTTAGCGTTATATGTTTCTGCGATATAAAAGGAACGTACAAAGGACCGATAACGCTGGTGTTCTAAGCAGTGCGATCATCACAGGCCGAGCTATATCTTTTTATGTCTATTATTTATACTGGTCTGATATCAAGCCTCAAGCGATTGAAACTTGGATTTACATTATTCGGTGTGACCGTTATGTAATTAATCATTGTTTTAAAGTAGAATGTGCATTTTTTATATACTGCATGGTTTTGTACATAGTATAAAGAGGATCTTAAATACATGCTAACTTGAAATACCACGTACTATATATAATTACGTATTTTTGGGAATATTTTATTTTCTGTTTGTGTAAATTGTGATCAAAAAAGAAAATATGCGTGTTAAAAAATGTAAATTGTAATGTAGCATTGAAATGAAAACTATGTTACGTGAATTTTTAAAATTTTTAAAATTTCGCTTTTTGGTTTTCTGCTATATTTTTGTTGGTTCTCTCGTACAGTAAATAATAATTAGGGTAGCCAAATATTTGAGAACATTGTCGTTTGGAAGTCGGTTTTTATAGGTGTTTCTGTCCTTTGGACAGCAGCTTTAAATCAAGTTAATCAAGAAAAAAAATATCCTTATAAGTATCACATTGTATATAAACATGTATGTATATCTTGTATGTTACCATAACACAGGCATTCAATTGCCTAATTTGGAATCAGATAGCCGTGCGTGGAATTGTCCCCTGTTATTATTATCGTTATTATTAATTCTTGGATATGAAGAGGTGATAGTGATTGAATATTTGGCTATTGAAAGATATCTGTTAGGTTGGGAATTAATGTGGAGTATCAGTCCAGGAGCAACTGGCTCGCTAATGATCCTCCGTCCTGCGTGGTCGGCAAGCGATTTAAAATATTCTCGTCATCCGCTGGAGCTCATTATTTCGGAATCCGTTCTCGTTTCGTAACCTTATCTGACTTTTTCCTTTTTGTGGGTGCACGCCTGCTATCGTGCCAGTATTTCTATAAAGCCATGTGCATCTCAATGAAAACGACTTTAAATTAATTATATCGACGTTTATTTTAAAATATCAGTTATTCACCTCTTGCTTAATATCTCCAAGCTTTCTTAATTCATATAAAATTAAAGTAAATTCATTTGAAGCGGCAAAAATATTCGCTCAAACCGAGTGCGATCATGCTTATTAAGAAAAACTGGTCCAGAATTAGTCTCTGATTTACATTGGATGTATTCCACTGCGTGCCGGTTGAATACAACATTTCAATGTAAAGCTACTCTATGGAACCTTAATTTTATAACACAGGTTAGGATGAGATATGAATGCTATAAATTCACTCATACATTAAATGCAAATACTTGTTAATAAACTTTTTGTTCATAATTTTTAAGTAGAGTTTTTATATAAGTAAAGTTGAAATAAAAAAATTGTAAATTACGGATCAAATCAGAACAGAGCTAGCAGGTACAACCGCGCTGAATATATAATGTGACGGGTGACGACTCGACCTGTCAGGACATCTGGATTGCACTTAGAGTTCTGTAATGTTTGATAACTACAGAACGAGGTTACGTTAAAAACTTAGATTGACTTTTATTTTAATTCAATTTACATACAGATTCCTAGATTATTGATATTCGAGTAAAGGTGGGCTAATTAGCTTAACTGATATTTTGTATCGTGTTATTATTAGTCGTAATGTTTTTTCGTATTACACTCTGGCTTTTGCAACATTTGATAACTTTTGAATGTAGCCGATTCTAAACGTTGCTGCCGTCTGGTTTTGATTTTATCTGCACCGTATTATTTTAATAATCTATTCTTATTATTAATAAGCGAATGAATTTTTTACGATAATGTCGCAATTTGTCAGTGAGAATAGCAGATCTACTGGACACGATATGGGTTAGCTTTGTACAATTATTTATCAGATGAGTATAATTTATTTTATTGATGAAAAATATATCAGCTTATTAAGCACTAATAAAGGTAATAACAGCGATCGATCGTACCACCTGGTATGACAGAGGGGAGCCGATTGCCCAACAGTGGGACACCAGAAAGGCTATTAAAAAAAGTTACGTGTCAGGTTTAAGGAACCCGGTACAGTGAACCGGTATTAATGGCAGGCCTCGGCCACTATAATTTAGTAATGCTGGACGACATTATGCACAATAGTGGCGACGCTTATCGTCACTTGAACCATATAATTATCGATCCGCAGTGCACTTATTATCGATACTGCGCCACTTTATCGACGTGCCATCGTAAGTTTCTCGATTTGTGGTAAGTGCACTAAAATGACTGTTAACGATTAACATCGCTCCCGGTTCTCGGCGAATTTGTTCAGTATATTTCAATGCCATTAATTACAGCGTTTCAGCTTCAAACGGTAAGCTGCTCTATTTGTTTATTACAATGTACATTAATGTTACAACAATAACAACAACAACAATGTAGATTTGGTAAAATACAGATAAATTGTAATCATTAAATATACATAGATCCTGCTAATAAAATTATAGTGAAAAATTATTTTGGCACTTTTAAACCACGAAATGTATCTACGAGTACGTATAGATACAATTGAAGGGTTTATCTCTAATTTCAATATAAGTATGTTTTTTCTTCCGTTTAAAGTTGATCAAAAACAACTAATAATTAACCTTTAGTATATGTAGATATAAAATTGCCAATTTTTTTTCAATTCCAGACACTTATACCGAAATTAATTATAGCACCTATCAGCGTGAAAAACCTTTAAAATACCTTAAAAAATTTGCTACACAGATTACTTGATTAACACATAGGATATATTTTACCTTGATGTTCCCATGGGGTTGGAACCTAGTTACATTGGGAGCTAGTTAATGACAAAACTCATATACGAGTATACTCGTATAGAGGGCGAATAAACCGCTGTTTGATATCTGATTAATCATTTTATTCTTCGCGTATAAAAGCTAGTTTTTTTAAATCAAATATAGCTAATGATTTTAATCCGTTCCAATATTAATAGCTTCATACGATAGGATGTATAAAAAGTTGATCGGATAATTAGCACCCCATATGAATTCGAGTCATTAAACTTGTCGTCTACGGAGAGGTCTGTTTAAGCAAAATTATGTAGAATTACCATGAGCTATGATGTTTATTTCGGGATATTACAAAATGTATAAATAATGGGTATACCGAGGTGACTATTAATACGAATATTACCGTAAAACAACTCGAGTATTACACAGTCTGCGTCAGAACTGGCCAAAAATTATAACTAAGTAATATAATTAAGGTACCTATATAATGCAATCGAAATTTTATTTATTTGTAATGGTATTTTATTACCATACAATAGGAATTAGGCACTAACCTGTATTCTTTTTGAAAATTAATAGCACTGTTATCAGGTCGATTTGATTATTATCTCTAAATGTTCCGAATAAACGGTAACACTATTCGCTACCAACTAAATGCTGTCTCATATAGATAAGCAGGCCTGCCAGTTTATTAGCGCTCTACGCCACTCTATAATTAATTTATCTCGTCCTCATCAAAATATCTCCGGCAGGCATGAGGTCCTGACCAAAGCAGGGCACGTCCTGCCTTATTCGTCGAATCGTAAGCGCACTTAGTATGATATGCCAGTATTGCGGATATATTCAATCAACTTCTTATTTTCACTCGGACACTGGTCGGTGCCGTCCTTTTTGTGTCTATTTTCGTGTATTTCGCAAGTTTCATAACTAACCGGTGCGGTGGGAAATAAAATTCATAAACATCTCGCAGCGGTGGAGGCAATTCGGCGTTTTTTCCGGTCAATCAATTGCGCCTTTTATTTTGTACGAACTGAAGACATGCCGTGAAAAAGGCTGATGAACGTTTCAAAATAAAAAAGGGTATTAATTGAAGGACATAAAAGTGAGTGATTTTCGAAGCGGAGAAACGCGACGACCAGTCCGTTGTGCAATCACTTTGTTTTTTTGGAGCCGCGGTGGGTGCTGTTTCATCAGGCGACCTTGCTCTCTGTTAATTAGCCACGTCGCTGAGCACTGCTGATGGATCGGTCACCTGTTGTCACACAGATATATGGTTACTAGAAGATCGTATATTAAAAAATATAATAGTAAATCTAATCATACTAATATTATAAAGAGGAAAGATTTGTATGTGTGTATGTAACGAATAGGTTCAAAAACTACTGCACCGATTTCAAATATTCTTTCGCCATTTGAATGCTATATTATCATTTATCAATATAGGCTATATTAGCTTTTGCCCGCGACTTCATCCGCGTGAATTACTGTCTTTTGCAATAAAAGTGTCCTAGGAAATTAAAATGCTTCCCTAAGTCACGTTTCCACGCGGGCGAAGTCGCGGGCAAAAGTCAGTCTTAGAAATAATGAATCAAAGAGATTTCCGAAAATAACGTGACTTGTTTTCTCTCAAAGAATTGAGTTAAAATTAAATCATGTTTGTTGGAGATTTTTAATATACAAAAAATAGCGGTTTGCCTGTCTTTTGCATAATATTAATCTGAGGGATACGATGAAAAATTGCGTAAATAAAGCGTGGACATTTATCTGACGTTTGTAGTAGAATAGCATTAGTCTATTCCAACTTCCATTATGTTTATTGTGAACGAACAACACCATGAAACGCGTACGAGCGTTCAATATGTTCTATATCAGTGTTCTCGTGTCACCGCAAGTGTACTACCAAAGTCACGCAACTGACCGCAACTTGATTTCGTTATTTATACCTTGATATGTTGCTCTCGGATTCATATTGTGTTTTTAATAGCCGAGCTGTAATAATCTCACGTAAATTTCCTCCCGGTGGGTGTAATCACAACTTTAAAAGCTGATGTGACGCGATATTTTGCGTCAGAGCGAAACTTTCACCACCAATCACGTACCTATTTTCCTAAATATGTAACCGAGCTATGACACTCGCAACGTTTTAAGCCGCCAGTATGATTACAGAATGCGTTCGTAAAAAACTAATTATCTTTATAATCAACTTGTTAAGTTACCCTTTGCGTCACGTTTAGTCGCCGCGCAATTGACAATAAAACAAAAATTCGTATAAAAAGCGATTGGCGAGCGGCCACAGAATTATATTACTTTTAAAACGATGGCGAGTTTTTCAATAAGCAATAAATAATGTAATGCTACGCAACGGTGGCTCGCACGCGCCGCTAACAAGCGCCCGCGCGGCGTGTCATCGTTGTGCAACCTGCCCCGCCCTCCCCGCGGCGTCTGGTCACGGCGCAAGTGTGCTTCGGCAGCGTGTGCTACCAGTGCGCGTGTGCTACACAAAGAACACTAACTTTACACACAACCCACACATTTTAATACATATCTTTTTCAAAACCAACTCCCCTTCCCATTTCTTTAAAATTTGCGATACAACTAACTAGGAAAATTTTACAAGTACAACCTATCAGTACTGGTTATTTTCAATCTGCGTATCTTAATTTGGATACAGGTCGATAAGAATAATAAAAGTAGTTACTATTTAATACACTCACATGAATGATGATACTCACAAAATGAATAAATAAACCAAGTATTGTAAATTTTATCGCTTTCAGATCGTGCTTTGCACCGCATGTTAGCATCTGATTCCGTCAAATTTGTATTCACAATAGTTACTTTGACTTGAAATGTAAAGTGTATTTATATTCTACGGTTATCTAATTGGCGAAAGATCTAGTTTAGACTCCACTCAGCCTCTTTCACTTTGTATTCGCAACATAGGAGTTAGGCGTCAATAAGAATTTGAATCCAACTGCTGTAGACAGTTTACAAACATGTGGTTGTCAGACCTGCATACGTATGGTCATCGAGACAACAATAATTATTCAGGCGACGAGTTACGTCTAGTGACTTTTGGGTTTGAAACGTTTTTATGTTATCATTAATGTTCATTCTTTACTGAAGATTGTACCGAACATACAGAAAGAACCTTCACGTTTATTCCTATTATAAATAACAGTTATAATGCAATGGTCATTTATTAAGGATGTAAATAAAAAACTCAAAGAATAAAATGTCCATTTAAAGGATGATTAATTTAATTCATTTATTGCATAATGATCGTTACCTATAACTGACAACAACCGTGCAATCAAATGGAAATCATCTCGACAGACGATCTATTTATTTTATATACCTACTCAAGGATTTCTACTGTTCTAAGCTATTTCATTGGCCGCAAATTAACGATAATAAACTATAATCATATTGTAAAGTCAGGGCTCGTTGGTGCTCGCCGCAGGGCACATCGTGGTATAGTATCTTGGAAATAGAGTATCATTTCCTAAGTCTCACTAACATTAACTAATGAGTCGTTTGTAACCCTCCAGGTTCTAATGTAACCCTGTTATAGAATGCCCTTCTAAGTAGGGATTCCTTAAAACATGACAGGCTTACAATCCCGCGCGCAGTTTCTGGGCGTTAGCATCTCTCTTAAATTATCCGCAGATAATAAAGTGTAATCACATCAGAAACAAACCTTGTACAGCAGCGCCGCTGGCTTCCACCGCCACTCTTTGAACTACAATTTTATCAAATTACCTTTTCTTTGATTCTATTTCATTACTGGTTATACGATTTGATAGCTGATTTTCAATTTCATATAGAATTCGACTGTTGGTACTCAATTTAGTGTGCTTATGCTTAGGTTTGGTCTTGAGTGGCTACCAATATTTTATATGGTAATCTTGATTTAAGCATATCTATGGAGATTTATTGAGGCACGTACTATTCCTAGTCAAACCCATTATCAGTTTTAAATCGATCAAATTTATATGCACATTCCAAATATGTTTCGTACTAGGTACAATCGATGTGAGTACTTGTATAACAGCGTCATAATTGTACAAATTTGAAAAGAAAATTATAATAACTTTTAATAATTAAATGAGCTTAGTGTTGCAATAATTATTACTCAATTTATAACTTCTTTGTGTAGAATATGTACGTGGGTGATTTTGGGTAAAGGTAATGTATTTTATTAATAAAAAAATCAGAAATCAATTTAAAATTATTTATTTCATTTGACAAGGTAATCGGTGACCTTTGAACGACTAATAGGTATCAAAAGTACAAAACGACATAATAATCTCTATTTCTTATACATTCTAGTGATAAGTTAAATAGCATCTCTTACACGTTCAAAAGTTAATTTGGTACGAGTATCTAAACAGTTAAGGCATGGCAAACGAGTTTCTTTCATGTAAAGGTAACGTTGACTGTGCAATCGAATGAAGTAAAAATCTAAAACATTAGTGTTCTAATTTGCATACTTAATGCCTTTATTCGTAGGGAGATAAGGTTGTAAAACACAGAACTGCGAATTATTCTGAAATTTGTCGTGCTTTCTCGGAAATAGAACTGAATTAAGCCGTTTAGTTACGCATAAGACTCGGTGACCAAACATTAAGTGATAAATTTTTTTTCATGCATAAAGTCCTTATAACAATATGTATTTGTACGGGAAAGGATTTTTTAAAAAGATTAAATTTAATTTTCGAATGCTTTATTAAGGGAATGAACGCACTAAATGTTATAGGTAAACTTCATACTCGTAACAATAATAGAGATCTATCTATACTTAAAGGAACGTTTAGCTTAGTTCTTTGAGAAACTTCGTCTTCAACTGTCAAGATTTGATATATCAACGGTTCCAATTGTAGCCAAGTAATAAATAAAATCACAGATTTATATAACTTAATTTAGTATATCGATTTGGACACAATGTTACATTTTTGTATATAATGTTTTACATTCTACTGTTTAATAAAATTTCCTATTTAAAAATCTCAAAATACAATATAATATCTCTAATCTGCGTAATCTTTTGAAACTTAACAATAAGGGCTTTTTATTTCATTGAAGTAGAAATCCATCATTCTTCAGTGAATTCGCCCTAAAACTAAATAATTTACGCAACACACAGTATAATATAAACTCCAGAGCGATCATATCATTTTCAAACAACTTTTCTAACATTTTATAAAAAAAAATATTTATAATATCTTCAATAAGCAACAAGTTATACGTTTATTGGTAACCGGCGTTTCCTCTCAGACTACAACACTAATTTATTTAACATCGATACAATGAAAGCAAAATTTACAAATAATACAAAAGGTACTACTTACATCCATACAATATTTATTTATAGAAAATAATAACTCTAATATAGCGAACACTCTGAACCCTTAATCATAATGAATACCTATCTACGTCTTTATACACAAGGAATATATTTTTAAATTCTAGTTTGTGTAATAACTCTATCGGTAGTGAAAAATTCGGTACGCGCTTCAACTAATCTACTTTGAACAAGATATATTTACAGTAAGTACATGAGATTTGATATCACTTGTTTCGATCATAACTTACGTCGTTCATCGTTTCACCCTGATCACTCAACAACGCCAGAACAAAAATATACAAAAATTCAGTGGGAAACTGTTTGATCGGAACAGTTAACGATCAAACACAGTAATCAATAAACAGATATAAAAACAACGGTTTAGAGATACAAATAAAATAATCATTGGCGAGTCGCAGATTTCAATTATGTTACACCTCACAAAATCAAATAGTACGGTTTAATTTATAAACGAGAGTCATTTGGATATATCGACCAGATTATTGTAACGGTGTATGCTTGCGATGCAGTTGACTATCAGGTGTGATCCGCGGCGCTGGCGGCGGCGGCGGCGGCGCGGCGCGCTGGCGCCACTCGCCCCATGAACGATCTAATCTCCTCGAAGTATGTCTCTTCTGGGGATCTCCGACGGCCATCGTCTCCGTTCTCGGCCTCGTGTTTCTTGAGATGCCTGTCTAGATTCGTCTGCTGACCGAAGCAGCGGTCGCAGTGGCGACATCTAAACGGTCGTTCCTTATTATGAATGTTCCGCACGTGTCGTTGCAGGTTTGACGATATCGAGAAGGAGCGTTCACAGTATTTGCAACGGTAGGGCTGTTCACCGGTATGCGTCCGTAAATGTCGCGTCAGGTTTGCGCTGCGAGGGAATGCCTTTCCACAGTACGAGCACGTGTAACGGTCGCGCGCTCTGTTGGCTGCAGGGTTCGGAGCCACCGGTGGAGGCCGAGGCGCACCCGGTGCCAGCAGGGTCGCCGCCGCCGCCGGCAGGAACGGGTACCGACCGAACGAAGCGGGCAACGCTAACGGTAATCTCCGACAAAATTGGAGCAACGCCGGATGGGCCGGGTGCGCTGGATGCGTCGGATGAGGCGGCGGCGAGGGCGTTATGAGGTTACAGTTTTCATCTTCTAGACGGGGTGGTCGCTTGTGCGTGACTCTGAGATCGAGCGGCTCGTCTGCTCGCGGAGAGCCCAGCGGGCTAGGGTGTCGCTCGAGCGGCGAGGAGGGCGGGGAGGCGAGGCGGCGCGGCGCCGCGTGCTTTTCGCGCATGGCGGCCGCCGCGCACGCGCTCATCGGGCTCGTGCGCCAACGACCTGAAACAACAAAATTGGTCATTATTCAGTTAATACTTATAGATAACATGATGGTACACGTACGTCATGTAAAATATGGCAGTACTGCATGCAGGTACTTAATTATTATACAGTGATATATAAGTTAGATATCGTGAGGTTAGAGCTTAAAGTATATTAATTTGTTGTCAGCCCAGTAGGCGTAAAGATATATCGAAGACGATCACGTTGAATGAAGTTACGACGACAGTATTCAGTATTTCATTTGTTTATTTAGGTATAGTTAAACAACATGATCGTTTGCAAACTTCATCCGCTGAATAATGACGCTATCAGAATCGGTCATGAGTCGCTGGTAGGTATTCTAAAACGTCTACCAAAATTGCGAAATGACGCGACCGGTCGGCGGGGGTGACCATCTGATCGATGTCAGCTCCTACGCTCGCCTTCGACGCACGCCTACTGGCTTGCGACATCAGAAACTGGAGCGTTTCATACCGAAACGTCCACTTTTTACATTAATTATTATTAAACCAAGTACATTCGTAAATTTGAATTATTACAAAAACTCCAGACAGCTTCGACAATTAAAAAAAAAATATTTAATACATAACCGATGGATTGCTGAGATAATGTTCAAATAGACATAACGATTGTTTAATAAGTCAATAAATAAGTGTACCTATCTTTTTGTTGCGAAACCTGCTCTAAACTTTCTGATAATACACTTTGATGTGATAAAGGGAACAGGTTTTGGAAAGGGCCAAGTAACTAGTGTTCTCTCGAGCCCTTTCACCAGGGTTCCGTGCATATTGCGTCAGTGACAGTTGTTCCAAAAATGCGCTGCAGTCGAGCGGTAATAAATTGGATAATTTTAATGGTATGATGGATGGGTGCGTCATATCATCAGCGCATTGTCACGTATGTTGGCGGCGCTGTGTCAGGTGTGCCGGTATTAGGTTTACTGATATGATCGTGCACGCACAGTGCATTACATTTCATTAGACTGTAGAAGATTGATGTTTATGTTATGGCAATAGACCCCGCACGTTGATAATGATTGCTCGAGATTTCTCGTTGTACACTTCGAGACGAACGGGGCAGCTGTAATGGATTATATTGCTGTTGCATTGTTCTGGACATCGTTAAGAGATGTTGTCTGCGTATGGTTATTTAACGTCGACAAAAGATAACTTCTGAAGCGCATTGTTATATAAAACAGATCAAAGAGATCGAGATCGTTGGAAGATATGAAGGTTTATTTGAATATTTGCAAACATTGTTGTTGTTCATGGTATCTGTGAAATAACTTCAAGGATGAGTCTCGAAATCCGGTTGGGTCACGCCTTCATGACACGCGCTAATTTGCACCAAAAGGGATCGACATAAATCTATGGTACCTACTATAGGGCATCGACTTCCGGGTACCATATTTGGCGCACTCGTGAGGCTCGCGCCCGTTTGCTTATGATTTGTTGCTGACTGCCTCATGCGCAAGACCTCGTAGGAGAAATGATCGCACATTAACAACACTATGAGGTTAAATTTAACGGCATCTGTGCTGAGAGTGTTTTTGCCCTATTCTTGCCGCTCCTACTAATAGAACTCGTGTACTTACCTAACAAATTATCTTATCGAACCATGAGAAGAGCGATTAAAATTTCACAGCATCGGACGTTTTTATAACTCGGATAACAAGAATTATTAATCTGCAATAAAAATGTGGGCAACTCGCAGGAAATGGTTCGTGGAATAGACGTCGAGAACAGAGGTTAAGTATAGCGTTTAAAAATATTATACAATATTTGCACGTACATCGTAATAGTCGCTTGTAAATTCTCAATTTGTCGGCGAGATTAAAGAGGGTCACGTCGTCTAATAGCACAGAATATGCAACATGCGGTGTGCACGGTGCACGGAGCGGTGCGAGCATATTTGTGTGCATCGATCCCGGTCACGATCCGCTAATTGCTCGTAATTAACGTTCGGAAGCGCCGTGACGTGCCGCGGTAGGCGGAGCGTACACGGTTATGTATGTTAATGTAAATAGCGTGGCCAATGAGCGGCATGACGCCACACCGCCGCCTTGTGATATATTAGCATTTGAATCGCTTATTCGTTCGCGCCGGCGCGCCGCTACCTCTACTTCTCCCGACGCATCGACTGTTCACTTTTGTGGGCTTTTATGCATTTTCGAATAGGCTCGTCCACTCGTCTCGCCGGTTCGTTATGTAAACTAACATTTAATAAATTATCACGATTCGTCTCGGTGTGTGTGGAGCCTATTTATCGTCTCCGACGTTATGTGCGGCCGGCACGATGAAGTGTGTCGACGATAAATTACTTTATTTATCAGCCAATAATAAAGCGGGTATAATATTGGAGGCGAGGTGCGAATAGGAATGAGACGTCGTAATTTTATATGCAACGATTCTATATCGAGTGAATATCGGCGCGTTGAATAGAAAACGTAGGTACACTAATTTAATATCCTACAGCCACAGTCGTATTGATTACGTGCTTATAAAGCCTTTATTATATTGGTTTTGCAATTTTGTTGTCAATGATACTGATTAAATACCTGTATGCGAGTTATGATTTTTGTAACTAAATCGGATGTTCGAGAGTTAGTCAGCTACTGTTGTAATACTGTCTTGTAATACTGTCTATACGTAGGTACTTGAGACTTCCTAATCTTTAGTGTTCTAATAGGTCACATTAAATTTTGAAATATTCTATTCCATACTAATAATATAAATCTTAAGAGTTTGTTTGATTGTTTGGTTTTTTGATTGTTTGATTGTTTGAACGCGCTAATCTCAGGAAATATTAGTCCGATTTGAAAAATTCTTACAGTGTTGGATAGCTCATTTATCGAGGAAGGCTCTAGGCTATATAACATCACGCTAAGATGAATAGGAGAGGAGCAGCAATAAAA
>DWUN01001985.1:0-14975 GCA_018249975.1 Passova gellias | reverse complement strand
GTACCCAACCCGGGATTTGAACCCAGGACCTCCCGATCGGCAGTCGCGCTAGCAACCGCACGACCAACGAGGCAGTGATAAATAAATTAAAAAAAAAAAATATTGTGTTTTTTTTTAAACGCTCACTTAGGGTCTGGCGCTGAGGGTTGTTAAGGAATGTCACCTCATCACTGGCCTCGCGCTCGGGTGGACAAACCCTGACTGATACACAGATTCTCGGCCAGTAGGAACATTTGTGTGGCGAGAGATTTGTCTGTTCTATGTCTAGTCGTAATGATAATGTGTTATGTATGTATGTTCATCAGCCGTCCGGTCACCATCACAGACAAAAAGACAAAGACCTCTATTTACACGAGCACGGGTCCGTATAAAGATTTTACAGGATTATTAGTACAAACCATATTTTGCCTTTTACGGCGTACAAATTTAAGAAATGGAAGTAAAACTATTTACAGCTAGTGTGTGTGAATAAAGCAAAAAAAAACCGTACTTAACCTACATTCTAAAAGCTGGCACCACAGTTATATTGATTTCCGTTTCCGTATGATACAAAAATGGATGACATTATTATTATTATTAGCAATTCATTTCCTCAATGCACAGATTAAAAAATTTATAATCGACAACAGTATTAGGTGTGTTGTAAAAAAACCTATTAATGCGTGATGCAACGTTAATAATTATACATAACAGCTGTTTGATTCAAATGACCGACGCCATTTTGAATAGAATTCGGAGCGAAGTGATAAATTTGAATTCAGAATCGAACTAGCAATGATGGACGTTCGACTGCAAATAAATATTTTCGAATAAATCATATTCTTTTATTATTGCTATAAATAGAACTATGCTTAGTGTAGTGTATGGTCGAGCACTCGGTACTCGGCATTAATGGCGATTTTTCAACGATTGGTGATCAGCCGAATAGGTCGCTTTCAGCACCGAGTATATTGCTAAAAATGTAAGATTTTCTTAATTAAGGGCGCATCTAATGTGGACACTGCAGCGTATTCACATTATTATCTAACAGAAGCTGACCTAGCAAACGTTGTTCTGCCATATAAATTATTTTTTATTGCTGCTCTTCTCCTAATTCATCTTAGCGTGATGTTATATAGCCTAGAGCCTTCCTCGATAAATGAGCTATCTAACACTGAAAGAATTTTCCAAATCGGACCAATATTTCCTGAGATTAGCGCGTTCAAACAATGAAACTAACTCTTCAGCTTTATATTATTAGTATAGATTTATTATAGGTATTAATACGTTATAAAAGCGTTACGTTGTTACTTAATACGTTATAATATTGTAACAAAAGCAGAAAATGTATGGTACGGTATTTATCTACCGTGCCTCTCAGAGATCTCTGGATCCGGATTGGATTTCGCTTGCGATTCATGAAACTGGACTTAATATTGACATATCCAATCCATTAATTTTGGGTATCCACGAAATACGAAACTTGAAATCCATGTTGACATTGCTGTTAAATTAATTTGACATCATTACAATCATGTTGATTATGATACTGTTTTAATATATATCAAGAAAATAAACCAATTTAAAATTGTAACTTGTAATTATATTTCACTAGACAAGTACACTTATAGAATCCGTAAAAGATATTATATTTTAGTATACACTAAAATAAATCGGTGTGTTTTATTACACAATTATATTTTTATATCTTAAACAAATCTTTTGTAAGTCTTATTTAATACTTATGAAAATTTTATAACAGAGGTTCTATTCTCTGGCCACCAGATTTGATTTTCGACAGTTACGTGACCAATTTTAAACAAAAACGTTGCGTGAGCCCGCCGCAGTCAAATTTCTTTCATGAATACATCAAAGTTCAAATACTCGTCTTGAATTCTGATTAAGCTTGTCATATGATCCGCACAATTTATCATTGTTGGAACGACAACCAAATTAACTTGTCCTTACCTCGTAATTTGTATGTGGGATGACCCAATTTGCTGCTTACGTAACAGAGTTTTTTTTTAATTCTAACAGATTTGAAGACGTTTTCCCTTTCTGCATCACATCATCTTTACCACGAGTAAATACCCTTAGAATTTGTAAAATAATCACGTCGAACTGATAAGAATCTTTTAGTATATTGGCCTCAAAAGAAAATATGGGACATTCATTTACCGTTTTTAAAACAAAATGAGCATCGTATTCTATACTCACTGGCGTATGGTTCGGATTTGTCGATGTTTCAATTGTCTTATATAACATTAACGAGTTTTTTGTTTTCAGGATGAAGAGGTGAAAAAGCAGCTACCAGTAGTGCCAAAATGTTGCGCCAGTGGTGAAAACCTCACCGTAACTTATGAAGATGGCAAATTCAAGACGGTGTGTTCTCGTTCAATCCTGACCTTTCAACCGATCTTCCATAAAGCGAACGACACCCACATCTGGGGCTATGACAGCAACGTGTTCGAGACCATCGTGGGAAACCCCTGTGCTTTTGACAGGTTATTTTAAAGTTACAGATTACTGTTAGCGATGACACAATTTCTTCCGACGTGATAAATGTAGGAGTATACGTTTTCTAAGATATCTAGAAACACAGAAACTATTAAATACATTTATTGGATTTAAAAATTTGATTTCAATATTATTGTGATATTCAGTTCTTGTTTCTTAAAAGAAACATCTAGTGAATCATAAAACTTTTCAAAATCTGCTTATATTGAATATATAATATATAAGATTGGTCTCATATTTTCATTTACATTATTTGATTAAGTAACTTAGATTACTTATTTTCTCCATGGTAGGTATTTCATGAACTTAAAAATGTGTGTTTTATAGGTATAAATTAGAGCCTGACCAACGAAGCGAAGACGAGTTCTACCTTTTGTTCAACGGCTCACTGTTTGTGCCGTTGAGCCAACCGCCTTTATTAGGAACAAGAGATTTTTGTATGGAAACATTTTACAACGAATCAAATCCAGCAGGAGTGACGCTTCCATTAGTTTGTTTTACCACGCCGATGGAGGAAGCGAAAACATCAGTTACTTTAATAATTTACGTCGTTGGTAAGAAAGCAAATCTTACACTCTCGTAAATTCTAAATTCTCTCAGCATGTATTCGATAAACACAATGAAATGTAACAATCGGAAATATCTGTTTTAGGTCTCATCATATCCGTACCATTTCTGTTAGCAACAGCTTGTATTTATACATTTATAACGGAACTAAGAGATACTCATGGCAAAGCGTTATCTTGTCATGCAGTTTGTTTGGCTGTAGCATTCTCGTGCTTAGCTACAACGCAATTAGCTGGACATGATTTTCCAGAGCCGGCTTGTACTATAATGGGTAAGAATTATTCAACATGTCCATTATTTCAGTTACTTGGACATTTTCTAGCTATTCTTATTTGTTGCAGCGTACCTTATCCAGTTTTCTTTCGTATCGTGTTTTTTCTGGTTGAATGTTATGTGCTTCGATACATTCTTAAACGTAAGGTAAGACTATGAAATCCTATGATATGCGTAGATAATTTATATGTAATAAATCTCGACTCTAATAGTTATATTGATTTTCAGAAGATACATAAATTCATCAGTTAGCAGAAGAAGCATGAGAAGAAGATTCGCTTGGTATTGCGCGTATGCTATATTGTTGCCAGTGATCTTGCTTGTAGTTACGATTACTATGGACTTATCACCCGCAGTGCCTAGCACGTACCTCAAACCTAACTTTGGAGTAAAAGGTTGTTGGTTCAAAAGTAAGTTATGTTTTAAAATGTGTTACATTATTTAACACCTCACGCACACAACATTACATTCGTATGAGACTAACATCCCTTTGCTTGTACACGAGATAATTGAGAGCCAACTTTTAGAACACTAGGTATGTTGGAAGATTCTGATACGGAAAAATACTTTTCAAATTCATGAACACTTTACTGGCGGTAAGTTGTACATTGAAGCAATTTTTGGAAAAATTGACAGTTGGTAAACTTTGATTAATGAATTTAACTGTTATACTACTAATATATAAATTAGGTCGGTATTAATACAAGAAAACACATTGTTGCAGATATGTAAACATTTAGTGTAATATATCCTTTTCATTTTAGCGGATCAGGCGGCTCTGCCGTACTTTTACGGACCCGTGGCAGTTATTCTTCTTAGCAATCTTGTCATATTTTTCTTCACTTCGCGCGCCTTTTCTTTACATTATGATAAGCTAAAAGATATTACACGTAAGTGTTTCTGATACTTTTTTTACTTAGCTTAAAAAGCTTTTTGCTATTGGAGTTGCGTAATTTTTTGGAGCTGCCCGTAGAAAAAAGTAGGTCACAAATTCTTAAATCGTCACTATAGACGATTCCTGTTGCTGAGAAATAATTTACATCTTCATATAAACAATGGTATATTCTCCACATGTTTCATACTAGAATACTGAAACACTTGTTAATAATTTTGTTCCCGCATTTCAAAGTCGATTTATTTTTTTTTATTTATTAATTAAATTAAATTCTAGTGCTCTACGTATCTTTTCAATTATGTTAATTCTGTATCTTCTCTCGTTCCATTCATAGCCTTAGACCTCACACATTCAGACTTTAGTACGTCAGACGATTGGGTGCGGCTCGGTACTGTGCTGGGGCAGCCGTTGCCAGCGCACGAACGAGCATCGTCCCCTCCTCATGAAAATGCTGTTAATTTCAATCAAAGGTTGAAAAAATACAAAAAGATGTAAGCATTGTAGCTAACGACTTTATCACGTCTTAGTTAATTAGTTAGCATTATTTTTATAAGTATTATTAATTGTGCTTGATGTTTAAAGGACATTAAAACCATCGTTATTTTCCATTTCTAATACTTCTTTTATTGATGCTTCTTTGTGTTTAGTTTCCGGACCTGTTGTATGTTGTCCGTCATAATGGGCCTGACGTGGGTACTGGAAGTGGTCTCGTGGGCGGCCGGCGCCGGATCCGAGGTGGTGTCAGTGTGGTCAGTGTTTGACCTCATCAACGCTTTGCAAGGTGTTGTCATATTCGCCATCTTCGTGCTACAGCAACCCGTCCGTTCCTATGTTAAGGTTGGTACTTCTTATTGTTAGGTTGCTGTAAGTGTTTTGATGACTGCATAGAACTTCGATGAATAGAGGGAAATACAAAAAAAAACATAATAAATTGTGATGGACTACTTTTGATTTTATCAATTGTAAAATATCTGTACTTCGCGCAGTACGAATTCATTTCAAATAATACGTTTTGGTTTACATTCTATTTTTGTTTTATTCATTTTATTGCAATGATTTTTTGAAATTATCTCAGTTCGTTACTCTAACTTGTTTCTTTATGTTACTGTTTTATAAATTTATGTTCACTGTTGCTTAATTTGTAAATAAAATAAGTATTTATGTTAATAATTAAAAAGGTACATTTTCCAAGTCCTTTCTCTATTACGTCATCTTATCTAATAGGTATGTGGCATCAAGGAATTCCAAAGATTGTAATGGGTCATTTTAACGTATTGTAATCTTATCGTTGAATGCTGAAATTATCTAAAGATAATGAAGAGCCTAACAATCTCCATTTTATAAAAAAATAAATGTTTCCATGGTAATGTACTCATTTATTTTCATTCGTAATGAAAGCATCTCTACATAACACATTTTATGAGAATAACGTATTTGGAAAAATAAACATTCGAAACATCAAATTGTGTCAGGTTATTATTATTAGTATTAATTCAAAATTATTCTTTAACAGTTCTCCAAACTCTGCAGTATATGTAGAAGGAAAAAAGACGGTTCGGAAGTATCAGTGGTGAGCGAACGAAACAGCATCGACTGCGGGCCGGGGCGCCGCGATTATGTGTAGTGCGCAACTTGGGTGTGCTAGTGTACAGTTACGATACACATTAGCGAATAGACGATTGTGCGCAATACATCAAGCGAACGACGCTCGAGACTGATAATAGTAGCAGTATTACTTATTGGACGTGCGACGGTGAGTGGTTTTGACTATATGTAGATTTTCTATTTAATTAAGGTTGAATTTTGTGTGATATTATCAATATAGTTTCACATGATTATATAATATATAACGATTATGTATAGTACATTGTCGTTTTCAAAGCAGGAATAATTACTTTTGCACACACATATTTTTATAGTTTTAATAATTACAATTAGTTCCAGTATTAAATAGTGAAATCTGCATTTGATTGTAAAACCTCTTACTACGGAATGTAGCGTAATTATAATAATATTGAAGACATTTTTCAATGTGTATAAAATCAATCTATCATTTAATTCCTGTGATAACGTCTTATCGTAATTAATTGGGTTGGCATGTTAGCAATTTCTTTCATTACCCTTGTGTTATCGTCACGCGAATACTTTTCGCTCCAGTTAATTTAAAATTGTTAATGATTGTTGCCAGGCATTTCAATTTTAACTTTTTATAATTTTTTAAATCACTGTAAAATTTATGTTGTTATTATTATGAACAAATTATTTGTTTTTATACATGAACAGACAAATATGTAATTGAAAATCGATTAAGGGAAATACTCGATTATTATAATCAAACGAATAATTGTTATAATCGTTTGCCTAATTAATGTATATACCTATGTAGAGCCGATTTTCTTTAAATTTTGTAAGGCTAAAGAAATTACATATATTTAAATCTATAAAGAGGGTCCATTAGTTGTTCAATGCTGTTGTAGTTTATTTATTTTTTTATAAAAATATATTACCATTTTGATTAGAGTTTTAATTTTTTGTTTAATTTGCAAAGTATGTAGAAACTTGAACTGCAGAATCGCTTCGCTGGAACGCACACAATTAATTATCTGTACTCATTTCCTTTTCGCGCCTAAAATATTAATTCCAAGTTACCTACTTATATATTTATCGAAATGTTTTAGCTATAGTTATTGGTACGTTATGCGTAAGGAAACAAATATTTTTGTAACTTGTGACCAAAATTGTAATGGTTATAAATACCTAAAATTTCAAGTACTCGGCTAAAGATGTAATAGAAATAGATACATTAGTACATTTATCGTCATTGTATAGTGCCATAACTATAACGATACTAAATAAACATGGTGCATTTTTTCCTTTATGAAAACTAGTCAATAATATTGTATGTAATAATTGTTATGAGTGGATAATAGGTAATTTATTTATTTTTATGAGTAGATTGATTATAGCTTAGATTTAACCAAAAGAAAGAAGGCACGTTAGGGACTTATGATTCTCAGGCAGTCTTACGATAAAACGGTTCAGGTTAGTCGCACATCTGCCATTTTGTAGACTAGACACGCTTTATTTGCATTAATAGATTTTTCATTGACTTCTTTTACTTATTGAACAAATTATGTATTTAGGAAAATTACATTCTGTTTCACCTATTTATACTACCACACTTACTTTCAAGTTAGTGCGCAGCAAAGGCAAGCCTATTACACAATAAAAAACGGTATGAATATGCATTTTGTATAACTTAGCAATTTCAAATCCTTATTTAAGTATCTATGTATTGTATCCGCTCTTCGTACTTTTGGTTTAATCTAAGATTAATAGTAAAAATGTTAGATGTGAGACGTGTCATAATCTTAATGGAATAAGTGCTAATTTTTTACATAATCCCATTGTAACTGCCACATAAAATCTATTATAATAAACATGATTTAGTACGCGACTAGACTAACCAATATTTTGCAAAGGATTACATGTCATTAGTTCATTTAATAATACTAATTATTGTAATTATTAATGTAGTTCTTATTACGAATATTTGTTTTAATGTAGGTTATGAACAAACGAATAAATGTAACTCAAAAAAGCCGGAGAAGACTGGATGTATTGTATATGAACATTGGGACGGTAATACGTAATGAAATTTTATATTTGTATCGTAAGTAATAATATTACATCATAAATGTTAGAAGTAAAAAAAACATTGCAAAATATTTTTTTTATCTGTAAACGTAACTTCTGCTTTAGCGAGTTATTTTAGACGCAGCCGTTCTTGGTTAGGTACTGCTAAAGTATACCTTGTATATCTTACTGTGTACATTGTCTTGAAAGTACTACGCGTTCTAGAATGTACTGGAAGTTTCAGTTCTTTAAGGTGAGTTTGATTGATATGATACCGCAAAAGAGCTTAAGTTGTAGCATCTGACAGTGTCTAAGTGCGAGGTCCTCGGCGTTGGTGCGCCCTCCCAGATTAATTGCCAACAATGCCTCGCCTGCGGTCACCTGTCCATAAAATCACCGATCGTAGGAAGCTAGGAGGTTATTAAAAATATGTGCAAAATTGTATAGGTTTTTCATTTTGTGCTTAATTACACGTATAGTCCGGAGCAATATAGAAACTTCGTTTAAATAGCACTATTCAATAACTACCGATTTAATTCAACGTATTGCATCGTATTCATACCTATTCAGGAGTTGTACGTTGTTATTTTGATATCAAATAAAAAAAATGTACTTTGAAATATATATAAATAGAAACCTTGCTGGTTATGTACCTAAATGTTGCTTATTTCTTTACGTTATGATCGTTTTCTGTAGATTTATTAAATACTCAATTAATTTTTTTCTCGAAAACAATATTGAATATAACTGTGATGCTTATTTTTCCAAATATTTCTAATTGTTGGTAAGAATACAAAATACATCAGTCATATTAAACGAAATCGTATTCCTAGATGCATACGTGCATGCATTATAATAAAGATAACCGACTACATAATATAATACAGATAACCTACCTAGAAAAATATTACCTATTTCGATCTGAGCACTTTGCTGTTTTGACAGTTACTATAATATACACAGATAATATTTCACAAAACGTTTTAGTTATTATGTAACGCAATGCAAATATAGCTCATCAATTTAGCAACAGTTCGTTAATGAAATGAAAAGTCTTATTGGTGCTTACTTTTAACCTTTTGACATGCGTGCGATGCAATATAACGTTAACGTTTTAGCTGTACACATACTTAGCACATTCTGACTTAGTAACCGATTTTTAATTTATTCTTTTAACTTTGATGCTAATACGGAATTATTGTTTTCTGTGATTGATGAATTTTATGCAGTAGCCTTTATGTATGCATTTATTATTAATATTAACAAAGCAATTATACTCATATAATTAAATAGGTCGATAACGGATCCGGCATGGTACCACGAAGTAAGTATTTGTTTTGTACTGAGACGTAGTAACGTGTTCGAGCATTATCGACACCCTAATACTCGTACATTGGCATCACTACACTACTACTAAATAGTTCGTGAAACGGTAGTGAAGTAATTAGTAGTGTTGTGAGGCGACGAATAATCGAGTTGGCGATGCGAGAACAAAATAATCTGAATCAATTTTTTAATCAATGCGTTTTACATAAACGAATTTCATTTAATTGTATTAAAATAAGCCTTTACTTATATATATTTACGTAAATTCGCCACATTAATGAGGATTTTGATCATAACGTAAGGAGCTTCCTATGTAATAAATGCAACAGTAAATAAATTAAATTAATGCTGTTAAAAAATTATACAGTATCTTTCAGATTGGAAATATATTTTGTTGAGTTTTCATGTAAATATTTGAGTATGTTTTCATGTCTTTTGATTTATGTCTTATTTGAAGTGGAAATAAATCGAAATAGGGGCTCCACGACAATAACTAGAATTGTAACTATGTAAATTGTTGTTAGCTTATTTACTTTATATTTGTAACGTGTAAGCTAAGCTCATTCGTTGAGAACATTAGCGAATCTTACTTTAAGCCCTAATAGATCAACATGTAAAAATATATGTGTAATGTATAATAACATTAATTTAACTTTAAATTTAATGTAAATGGTTTGTAGCGAATGCTGTGTGTATGTATGTATGTAAAATACTTGTTAAATGTTGATGTCGAATTTTTATGTGAAACGACGATTATAAATGATGTATATTTGTCTATTTTGCAAAACATGACGTTATATGAATAAAGAAGCTTTATATATAAATACGGGTCGTATTTATTTCGTTCTTTCGATTTGAATGAACGAACCTCTATTCGTATCGTAGCTCGATTGGCATTTCTAATAATAACTGCGGAGAAATTGAGAGGTATGAAAGATGGCGGGCGCATACCGGCCCGGCTGTATCCGGCCCCGCGCGGAGGCTGTGCGGCGTTCTTCTCGGACGTTAATCTTGTGGGAGGAGGAATTCCGACCAACTGCTCCGATATCCAGATCGTCATTTGTCGTGGTATTGGTTTGAATTTGGAATACTATTTCTTTTTTCTATCTACTTCTCATGGAACATTGCTATTTGTAGTCCCGATACGTTTATTTTATATTTAAATTTGCGAGATACAAATAATGAATAACTAAGGGAATAATTAACTTACTTTCCATTGACAGGTACTAGTTCCACCTTGTACTTAAACACAGACTTTTCAGTTATTACAAAACATTGAAAATTTTCTGAAAAACTAAAAAAACCAACTAATAAATCACGGTGTAAATTATTTTTGGAGGTAATATAGATATAATTACTTACATTTAAACAAACACATATAAAAAAACCTATATAGCTTCACATTGGGTGAACACACTCTAAAAATGCACGAATCAATATTAAACTGTTTGCTATTATTCTCCTCGGCGACTATTTACGAGTGTAGTGACGAAATTCATAACAATTTCCCAGATATGCATAACCGAGTAAGCTTTGTAATGCTTGAAATAGGTACATATCTCCGTAAATCGTAGACTATTCACGTGTAGCTCATCGTGAGTAACGTACATGTGTGCTGTATGTCCCGTGTCTTCAAACTGAACGGTATTCCGAGTATTATATCACGTTTATTCCGGCTTCCCTAATATGCTATCGAGTTATGACGGCCAGTCAAATTTGAAGCCACTGTCGAGTCTCGCTATTGTACGTATTTTGGTTTGATGTTATTTGACGACATTTTGTCTATAAATAGAACGTTGCTACGATAAAGCTGACGAATTTATATCCGATATCCGAAAACAGTCATATGACTGTTTGTGAAATACATGTACATATTTTACACGAGAAGTATATAGATTAAGGATTTCTAAAGGCTACGCTATTGACGAAGTTTTTTTTTCTTTCATTTTCGTTTTGTTCTGTTTTCGATTATGTGTGAAACTAGCAAGTCCAAGTCAGCAAAGTACAACTCACAGTTACCCCTTCATACTCCGCCAATCTCAAATGAGGATTGACATACGGGTTCGCTGGCAACTAGTCTGTGGTAAGTTGTTAATCCGCCTTTAAGCCTTTCGATAAGTTTTAACGATTGTCACGTAACGCTAACGACTACAACCGGCTACTCAACGTCCTCTCCGAAGGACGGAAACGCTCGGAATTTGCCACCAGTCGCATAATAACCGCACACCGTCTCATGTAACTTTACAGACCGCTTGCATTCTGTAACCACATCCAGACCACCAATGCGTCAAATGTATAACTATTACTTATCAAATACATTGTTAGTTATACAGAAAATGTTATTAAATAGGCAAGACAAACATAAATACATTTTTCTCCAGAAATATGGGTACATTTTGAACATTTTACAGATTTATTAGCTTCATCCATATTATGCCTCTTACAGCATACAAATTAAAAAAATACAATTAAAGTATAATTAATTTAACTTAATATTTAGATTATAATTAACATATATTAAGGTTACATATAAATTAACGCAAAATCGTAATGATTCCCAAGCCAATTATATTACATAGTAGTCATAATATACTGTAATGATTTGCTGTTAGTCACTATCAAGCGTTATTCTGCGTTTAGTCTGCATTCGAATTTCAAATGTAACCGGATGTCTATTTATTTGAAGTGTAACCAATCTCTGTCCTCTATCAAGTGGCATTCTAAACTCACGTTTGTGTTGCATTGCATTGGAATTTGGCTGGATTGTGCATACAATTAAGGGGGCTCCTATAATTAGGTATTTCCTGGACATGAAATCTGTTTAAAAATCGAATTCGTATAGGAGTCGTTAGCTAAGCGTTCGAATATTGAATTTTTGAAGTCAACGCACTGTATTAAAAAGAGATTCTTGGTAGATGAAATGGATTTAGGGTCTATTGAATGTGACATGTAACATACGCTATGTTGTTGTTAGGAATTTGGAATGTGTCATGTGAACTGGATGTGTTTCAGTATCATACACCTTTGTGCGAGACACCGACACCCACACATAGTGTCTTAATGTGTTGAAGTTGTGACTGTCAAGCCTTGTATATTATTGCTACTGCAAATTACAGTTTCAGATTACTGCGCTCTGACTGTCTGTCTGGCTTTGTGAGAATGGTAAACTTTGCAGCGGAAAATGTTATATATATCAGACAAAGTTCTACAAAATCCTAAATCAAGGAATGATATTAAAACAAAAGAAAATTGGTTATGTACGTAAGTTAAGGAATAAACTTGGCGCACTTGAGAGTTTTCTTAAATGTTCTCCGAAAGCTACCAAACCGCACTTCTTCAGCATTGTAGGCTTAGGCTTTGAAATTCTCATTATAATAGTACATCAGGGTTCCAGAGAAGAACAACAAAAGATTATCAGAACCAAGAAAACATTCAGGGTAGAAACCAAGACAGTGCATTTGGGCCCTTATTGTAAAATAGTCTCAGCCTTAGAGATGCTGTAACTTTAAATTTTATATCAAAAATGTGGAGCCGCCAGTACTGACGGTGCTGATTCAGTGGTACATTGCCGCAATATATTATACAAAGATATCTCGACAGTGTAGATAGCGGGCAGTAAGGTCCTTTTACACGTTCCAGACGTGTAAGTACCTTAAGTTGCATTTGAGAGAAATATTTCGTACAATGGTTTTGGGTAGGCGGCTAAGAGGTTTAAAGTAATTTAAATGTAAAAGAAAGTAACGATTCTTTAGGAAATTTGAAATAATGACTGAAGAAAAATTTGTAGCAACTAATTCAGAAGTTAAAGGTGTAAAGCCTAAACGTTTCCCATTATGGGGGAGACCTTGTCCATCTGTTAAAAAAATATGATTTCGATATACTGTACGTACTTTCTCTACCTACATAACACATGACATTTAATAATAGCTTTGCCCGCGGCATTGCCAGCCTAAAAGTCAGTGTGTCACAAAGTTTTCTTTGTCAAAGTTGCGAAATTTTTGTAAAACAAGGAAATTCCGGGAAATACTAAAAAAAATGGGAGAAAAAAGTAGCCTATGTTCACCCCAAGACCCTCAAGTATCTCTATATGAAATTTCATAACAATCGGATTAGCGGTTTGGCCGTGATGTCGTCATAGACAGACAGACACACAGAGTTACTTTCGCATTCATAATATTAGTATGGATTGTCAAAAAATAGAGCTGTTCTCTTACTACAGGTTACCTCTCAGTTTACCGATTCAGGCTATGACATACTGGGGGGCTTCCGTCAAAAGATAATGCTGCACTTATGCTTCGCTTATCCGCACCCCAATGGTCTATGGAAACACGTGCCCCCAGCGCCAAACAATGATTATAAACTTAGACGGGCATGAAATATCGCTTCTGGAGTATTTCCCACGGAGGGGTTGCGTTGTTCTGTTTGTAACGCAAAGTGTGATTGATCGTCTCTTATCTGTCGAGGTGCACATTGAACCCTTCCATTTCCACCACAAAATATGGGTTGATGCGCCGCTCTGGGGGATTAGGTTGTGGGGCGAAGCGGAACATTTGTGAACGAACCGTTAAAAAATAAACTCTCGCCACCCCATATGCAAAGGAGCAAAACTTGATAGTGGAGTTTTGTCCCAAATTACTGTGGTTTCGATATTGATGACTCTCTTCCATGTTGCTCATTGATCTATTTCGTTCTATTTGGCTTTTAAACGAATAATTTTAAGTAAATCACATAGTATTACTTCAAGCAAAATACAGTGCATATTTTTAAAACTAAAACTAAATCGGAAAACGATATAATTAAACCGTGATAAGAAAATCAAGAATCAAAAAACTAATGTATTCTTTATAAGCATTTTTCAATATTTGTAATGTAGGTAATAATATAGAAAGAATATTCATTGCACATTTTAAATATCTGTAGACGTACATGACATATCTACGAGTATGTATGTTTTGGTGTATTCCAGTACTTCATCAGAACGCTACATTATAAATCACAAAATGGCAAGTCCCGAAAACAAATGAACGTTTCGTCATGAATCCAACAAAGAAACAGTAACATCGGATTGATAGAGCATCTCCGTTTACATCCAATTAGTTCCGTTTGAGTAAACAGATATCGAATAATCAATATCACGAAACAATCTCTGTAATGTTAATATAGAGATTAATTGATTTTGAATTCTGTTGTCTTCCCATTAAGGACTAGTGGATATGCCATCGCGAAATGAATACGCCAATCAATTGAACAAAACGAAGATATATCATACGCAATCGAGTCGATGAAATCAAAGAAGCGCGGATTATTTCCCGCTCACTATATTAGCGACATGATAACGTATCCTCAATTATCGTGGACAACCCCTACTACTGTTCGGACAAGACTTTTGATACTAAGATAAGATCACATAAGATCGGAAATCGGTAATTCTATTATTCCATTACGCTAATTAGTTTAACACTTAACATAGTTCTCGGCATTGATGTATTTAGCCCCGTCTTCTAATAAGAAGAGAGTAGGAAGACAAAAGAGATAAATAAGTATTTATGTTGCTACATAAATGTGCGTAGTTTATTAAATGTTAGGTGGCAGTAGACTATGTTTAGTTTGGGATCAGAAGTTCTATGATATTATTAATCAGTATATAGTATAAAACAAAGTCTCTTTCCGCTGTCTGCCCCTATGTATACTTATATCTTTAAACATACGCAACGGATTTTGATGCGATTTTTTCAATAGATAGAGTGATTCAAGAGGAAGGTTTATACGTATAATAACCACC
>DWUN01001984.1:0-14979 GCA_018249975.1 Passova gellias | reverse complement strand
CACCGGGCACACATCCAGACTCTGAGTCACTACTAGAAATTCTAAATTAGAAAAATCCAGCAGTACCCAACCCGGGAATTGAACCCAGGACCTCCCGATCGGCAGTCGCGCTAGCAACCGCACGACCAACGAGGCTACAATTTTGTAATAATTGTAGCATTAATAATATATATGAGAACTAAATAAGTGAAGAGGTTTGTTTGACGTTTGTTTACATTACGTACGAGAATATAGACACATAGTGTCTTCGGCAAAAGGTAATTGGCCAAAGACACTACCGTGTCTACTGATGCCATACTTGTCAGTAAAATGTCATGGCATGGTGACACTTCCATACAAAAATACTTGTCTATAAAAATCCTTTTACAGTGTCTCCATCTTTTAAACCAGGTACTAAACCTGAAAAATGGTTTACACAATCATCACAAAAGATGGAGCTAGGAGAAAATTGCTATGCAGGTAACAATTGTATTAAAATAAATAAACATTATATAGAGATATTATTTTCTTGAAGCTGTTTTCGATGATATTTGATTGATAAAAATAATTAAGTGATACAATTTTTTTAAATGTTACGCTCCCCTGTAGGAAACATCTGCTGTCATCTGCTATTCACAGTACATACATAGTTTTTCGGACGAATTGAAAGTTGCACATTAATTCTATATTTTAGTACTTCTCTATGTAATGTCTTAATATACTATACTAATATTATATGAAAATTCAAAGTAAAGTTCACTTGGCGTTTTGAAACAAGCGAGTAGAAAATGGGCAAGATTTTCCTCGATCATATTGGTGGAACACGTCTGTTTTCATGTGCAGCCTGCGATGTCAATCTTACGAACCGTTCTGAGCTGATATCTACTAGGTTTACGGGAGCTACAGGTTAAAATAAATCGCAATACCATTTCTTGCTTGTATCGAAAGTTCTTTGTTTGCATTATGTAAACAAATCTTATTTTAATATGCAATGATAAGCAGTATTTTACACGTAAATATGCTAATTTCTAATGAAGGATATTGATATTTAATAAATCAACTGGTAATCCTGTAGACTAATGGGTAAGACTGTAGGTAATCTTCGTAGAGAAATCATTTAGTAATAAGAGTTAAGAACTTTTGTCGTGATAAGACAGATAGTCAATTGGTTAAAAATGTATTGACAAGATCATCTGATACACTTACTCAAAGGATGGTGTTTCTCCTAAACTTTAACAGTACAGATTAAGCATAATGTTTGACTATAATTAAATTACAAAGGTGAACAGTAAAATAAAAAAGGATTTGCAAAATTATTTGTTTGCTACTTTCATAATAAAAATTATCATACTTTTATCCAATTGTAGGTCGTGCCTTTCTATTTCACAAGGTAGTCAACCTCATTTATTCAGAGGTGCAGGACCGTGTGATGCTCACTGGGAGGCATATGGTGCGAGATGTATCTTGCAAGAACTGTGCTACAAAACTTGGGTGGGTGTATGAATTTGCAACAGAGGAAAATCAAAGGTAACTTTAAATCTCTTAATTCTTATTGCTTATTATGTTTGTATGGGAATAGTTATCAAAATGTTTAGCAACAAACATGGGAAATGTTGCCGTGAAAACCTGTAGTTCCTTGATGTTGGTACAGAAATCTATAGGCTGCAGTGATCACAGAGCAAGTCAATTGACTGTAATAATAGCTTTCACTAAAAAGCAGACTACAAAACATGTCACAGTTCTTTAACAATATGCTATGTATGGCTGGCCCATTATAATTCAATATAATATCAATTATATAATACGATATTTACAAGGTTTTGTTTTTTAATTTATAAAAATATGATTTTCAGATACAAAGAGGGCAGAGTCATCCTGGAGAGGGCTCTAGTCACAGAGACTGATGGAATTGAAGAGATTCCTGTTAATAACGATGATTAAACAAGAGAGGCTTCTCTTTAGTTCAATAACGTTATAGTTTTGAATACATAAATTTTAAGCTTTATGGAAACATGGAGATTTGTTGGAAACATCTATTTTATACCAGGTGTCTCTGAATAGAGTGGAATAACTAGTTGTATAGTTATGTAAACTGCAGGATAAGGGATGCAGATTTATGAAAAACATTGTACTTTTAATAATTTTTAATTTATTATCTAATACTATAACTAATTACAATATATATTCATGGTGAGAACAGTCTAGTTTTTATTCTTTTGTTGAACTAATCAGAAACTGGAAGAAAACCCTGTTGAAAATGGTTTAAATCAGCCATTTTGTACAGATGATGGACTTGCTCTATGTCAAGTGTGTATGATCATCAGATGCATAATTATGTATATGTGTCCATAATATGCTTGTCTCGAAGTCTTTAGATGACATTGTTGTTGAAATAACTTCGGGTCAATACTATTTTACTTGCGATTTACTCATTATCCAATATTTGTGTTGATACAAATTTTAATAATTATCATTTGCACTTCCAACGTCTGTTAAATGTAATGAGACTGATTTCATCTTAATTTGATTGGTTGATGCTCTGTCCTTTTGTAATGACTGTACAGAAAGAACAGTTCGGCATAAGCATAATATCATTTAATGTTGATCTACAAATGTAGAATAGTTCTATAGGACCAGAATTAAAATCAATTATCATCATCATTGCATCAGCAAATCTTGAAAATATGTGTTTTTCAAGAAGTTTTTATTACCAAAGTGTGAGGGCTTTGATGGCCTAGTAGAGTTGGCAATGTTAATGTGATATGGGGTGTGATCAAATAAAGGTAGTTGGTGATGCAGTGGACCAATGTTGATCTGAACTCCTGACGAAATAATTTTGTAGCTTTTCAGTGACTGTTACTTGAAAATAACATTGTAATATAAATTCTTATGATTATAAGTCAGCAATTTAGGCTTGAAATACTTCCACGAATTTTGACAATTTGAGTTTTTGGTTTATTTGCTTTTTAAACACAGTAAATATCTTTAAAAACTTTCGGATTTTATTAATACCTGACTATTGTTAAGTTAAAAATTACCTTAAAGTTTTGGGTAACTTGAAAGTAGTACAATTAAAGGTTCTATCTAAGACTCACAACTCATTCAATCCATACGTATTTAGTTCGTCTGCACTAAGCAAAGCCAGGTCAAAACCAGTTGATATTACTAATGATATAGTAATGAACAGAATTACTCAAACAATAATCATTATAAGAACTTGTCATAAAATTATTATACATAATCAGTTTTCGTATGTTAATAAATATGATACACCATTTTTTATTTAACTTTTATTTTATGTACCTATTTAAATAACGATTTGTCCTTTCAAGTCAGAATGGAGCAATGGATTCCATGTGATTTTTGGTATAGAGATAGTTGAAGGGCTGTAGTAGGACATGTAAACATAAATGCTTTAGACGACTCGAGCAATGCCGCGGGTACAGCTAGTTTTATTTTATATGAGAGTAATTACCATTTGTAATACTATCAGGGATACAATTTTCGTGAATTCCTTCCTGCGACATTTAAACCGAGCGTCCCGCCGCGGTTGGATACGTATTGATAAAAAATATGTATAAAATCCATAAACCACCCCATGTGTAGCCGCTGACAAATAATCTCCCAGCGATATTTAAAATGAAGTTTGTGTGTGTGCTATTCGTGTCCAATAGCCTGATAAAAACTTCGAGAATGTTCCGCTTGCCTCGTGACATATCGTGTTCGACAAATTAGAAATTACATCTTTGTCTCTAGTAGCAAAAACAGCATTTTATATAATAAAGTTACCCGTGCTTAGCTGATTTCTATCTATAAAGTTGATATAACTACGTACCTACTAATGTTAGCTTTAGGTATGTCATGTGGTCGATGCCACAAACAGTCCATTGTGCGGCTCCTATCGCTTATTGTATATCGGAGTGGGTAACATTGGTGTTTGCAATCAATTGATGAAACGATCAATGTAAAAAAAAGTTGAACAGAAAGTAAGACGATAAATATCACATTATTTATTGTTATATTACATAACACGACATATATTTTTAGCAGTTAACAAAATTGTTATTCTATTGACGTCTATGCATTAGATACATAAGCTCAGCTTAGCTTATCATTGGAATATGGTATAAAATGCAAAAATGTAAAGTACTCTGAATCTAGGTAGTAGTTACATTCCTCAAGTAACCTCACAATCGGGACTTTAACACATTAACTAATATTCGATTTACGCTACTGAAAACCACTAAGCGTCCATAAAGAAAGAAGGTTGGTTGGCTATATAGGAAATAACTTCATAAGTAGTAAAATACAATGTTTTCGTTTCTGCATTGAATTTATAATATAAAATATAACAGCTGCTTTTACAAATCCATAAACATCATTACATCCATATTCATGAAAGTAGAAAATAGTTTTCTTAAAAAATATCGCACCTATTACCCATGGTAACGACCGAGGGTAATTTTTTCTCATAAAGCACCTAATTTTTCCTTTTTGACAGAAAGTTGTACAAAAATCAAAAACATATTAATCAAATATTAAAAAGGGAGATAAAAAGATCTACGAGATCGTTTCTGTGGTAAATATCACCGAAGATGCAGTTTTAAGACATCAATATTCAGAATCTGATTAGGTCATTGTCGACAGAACTGCTTAATACATTTTGTTTAATTCGCAGGAAATCAGTAGTGGTCAGGACAGCGGAAATAATTTATCCCATGTAATTTGAGGTTGTCAAAAATTATTATGAGACCCACTAATTCCAACCTATGAAACATTTGTATCCATGCTGCAGCATTTGTATCCATCTACTCTAGGATTTTCAACACGATTCATAAATATTCTTCAACGCACCATCTTTCGCAAAATAAAATATAAACTCTGTCTAATGAAATCCGATTCGAGATCACGTTAAAGCCAATCTCCTGACTTCATATAGTTCAAATTTAAAGCAACCATTTGAAATATTATCAGGTCTCCGTTTACATTAACATTACATTAAAAATTATCAACATTTACTATTTATTGAACTTTACAACATTTATAGTTTTCTCAACTCTGCTATATCTAGTGCTGCGTACTTAATCGATAAAATATAAGAAAAAATATTGTGTTCTGGGAAAATTACAGTATCAATGTTTCACATGATACAACAGAACTGACAGTATACAAATTTCTGATATATATATAGGGAGGTCGACCACGAAAGCTTTTGCAGCGATGGTCGCGATTCTATCGCCGATGGTATACTTGCGCCCACGTCCCACGATTCGGCATCGTTACTATCGCATACGGTCGTGTGCCCAACAGCGTGTCTGCTTGTCTACGCCTTCGAAGTCGAGGGCGCCGCGGCATCCGTCATTGGAAGCGATACTATGTCGGTTTAGTCGCGCGTTGCTAGTGCAACAAAACGTCAAAGATGCGATGTAGTTGCGTTAATGAAAATCACTTCAAATGCTACAGAAGTCGCCTTGATCGACTTCCCTTAGTTCCTCTGTAAATAAACAACTAAATAATACACTATGAATAATATATAACCACAACGATATAAGATTTAATTCTTGCGATATCCATATTAATTATAATCTAAAAATAATAAAAATTGTAATTTGTAGTAAATTTCTGTTTATGAAATATGAATAAAAGTTTATAAAAAACCACTTTACTTATTACAACATCTATGACTTAATTACATTATGTTAGGGTATGTTTTCCACCTAATTATAATTAGTGTCTTTAAAACATATGAAGGTGTTTTATGGTGCGGTTGCACTAGCTGGCGACGATAAAATTACTCTCGTTATACCGCATAGTTCGTTATGATCGCTTTATTTCATACGCAGCTTGTTGGAATATTCGTGCAAACTCTAACTAAATATTTTTTTGTGCTACATGAATAAATATTTGGTTGTTAATATGGACAAGACTATATATCGCCGTGACCGAATATAAAATTCTATGGCGATACGCCGGATAATGTGGCCGCACCATTAAAACTTGATATATAAAAGGTGAAAAGATTACCACTTTTATAATGTATTGCTATGAATTTACGCTTTAAATAAATGAATCACAAGGTGATTGATTGTACACTTAAAGCAGAGATAATTTTATTGATTAAGAGCTCTACGAAAATATTTGTTGTTTTGATTTATTATTTTTCTCGCGAACATGAAGAGTTTATAATGCCATTAAATTCGCTGTGTATCCTGAGACGCCTCTGGACATATGCCCACTCTCTGCCTCTCCGTTTCAATATACTCAAGCAAAGCCATGTATATAAACTTGTACTGCGCTTCGTTCTGCACCATACCGGAACGCTGGTCTCTCACCATTTGAACTGTACGGTGTATATCTATTTCGCAGTGAAAGTTTTTGTTTCTTATTTGATCCAAAATCATGTCGATCACAATAAACGTACCGGTGCGCCCGATTCCGGCCGAGCAATGCACGCAGATGACCGCCTGCGTCGGAGGGGCGGGTCCCGTCATTATCTGCTTCAGTCTGGAATTCACGTCAAGTAAGATGTTTAGGACTCGACCAGGCTCAGAAGGAACACCATGATCTGGCCACGCGGTAAAATGAAAATGATATATGGTTCTCTTAACACTAATCTCATCTTTTTTTGTAACTTCGAAACGTCTCAAAGTGTAATCTTGCGTAGAAGATTCGGATTCATTAAAAATTGTGTACTTTTTGATCACTTCTGTTTTATGTAAGTCTGGCCAGTATCGTTCGCATTTGACCTTACCGCGCTCTATCTCTTTGGTCGTCATTATAATGATACGTACATCATCTTGCCATATCATGGACCAAAACTGATAGATGGTCGTAGAAAGACAACCCTGTGTAGCGATGTATATTTTGTTATATACGTTTCCTGTTCCTTGCATTGTAGTAATCTCTTTTGATTTTGGGATCGTGGTATTGACGTAATTCGGATTGGAACGAAGAACACTCGGCTCAAAGGCTGGAATGAGTTTGTGCGTGCCGTTTCCGTACGTTTTCGAATAGTCTTTCGGTTTTTCTTCTGCCACTATAAAGCTGGCGTGGTTAGGCGATTTATTTCGCATTGCAGAACCATCCTGCGACGTAGGAGAACCATTTTCGTTGTTGCTAATGCTATCTAGCGAATCGGTCATAGAATCGAAGCTATCGCAGCGAATATAATTGGCGTTAATATAATCAGCACCTGGAGAAGCATCAGAAGGAATATCCTTTAACACAACTCTGGTATGATCGAACGGTATTATGTTTTTGTATCTGTTTTTCCTAGTATTTTCTGGCTTGGATCCTTCCATTCTGTCGAACAGTTGTAAGTTTTCCATCATTTGCAGTGTTTCGAATTCCTCCCAGAAACCTTGTTTGTAAGCCATACTCTCAATTGGACCCTCGTTTTCTTTCTGCAGCTGTTTAACCCGAGTATGAAAATGCTGGACTTGAATACGGGTTGCGTTGAATGGTTGAATGAGTCTTAACACTTCACCAGTTGTTTCAACCATGGGGTAATTACGGTAATGCTCTATTAAGCTGACAAGATCATCAAACTGTTGCCCCCCGCCAACGTCGTATTTGTCATCCTGCCGACGTATTATGACGTGTGTCACTCTATCTCGTGTGCGAACCGAAAGAACAAAATCGCCAGGTTGCCTTTGTGACTCCCTGACCAAAAATGAACCGTTCTTTCCATTTTCAAGCATCAGCCTCTCGGCTTCTTTAGCAGTTAGTTGACCATGATACCATCTTTCGGTAGTTGGATCTGCACAATTGAGGGGTGTTATAAGCCTAATGATGTTTCCATTCTTTTCTCGCAATTGTCCTTTGTTCCCCATATAATACAGAACTAATTCAGCAAGAGTAGCAAACTTTTCTCCTCCATATAAGTCAAGAAATTCACCATTGTTCTGAATTTTTATATGGGTGACTTCATTGCCCCTTCTTACCGACAGTGTGAAGTCTCCCTTGTTACTCATACTTGGTCTTGCAAGAAAGTAGCCGTCTCTGCCTTGTTCGAGTAGTAATCTTTCTGCATCCACACCACTCAGCGCTGGATGGAACCATCTCCGTGTGATCATCTTATTCTATGGAAAGCACCAGATAAATATCTACGATACTTAGTTAACAGAATTCTATTCTACCTGTTTTATCCTTGGATTGCCATACATCCTCAGCATTCATCTGAAATGGAAATTAGATACATGTTTATATAATACTTCACATATTTGTTTCTTTGTTTCAACTTTTATTGTTTCTGTATAAATGTAGTATCACACACAACATATTAAAATCTGCTGAGCCGTTGAAGCTAAACAGAACGGATATCTGCATGATGACAAGAGCCCTAACAGGTCACTGCAAGCTTGCAAAACATATGAACTACCTGGGCCTCAGCACTACAGACATCGGCAGATACTGCAAAGAGTGCAAAGACTGCGCTGCACTAAACAACAAGTGCAACATTCATCTTGGCAAACATGAGTTATACCCGGATGAAACCAAACACATTGCTACAAACAAAATCCTAGCCTTTATAGAGGCAATAGGATTACATGGCGAATTATAACCGGGCTGTGGGCACAAACAATCTGAGCCGGTTGACATGCCCTGAGCCGTAAGGCTCAAGCCCACACACCCCAAATAAATAAATAAAAATAAACATATTAAAAAGCAAAATCTGAAGCACTCGTGCTTACGATCAGAAAAATGTCTATTTGGAGGATTCTGAACTCAAATTACATATAGTGTGTTTATTCATTTCATTTAAAAGATTATATGATCAAATTTCTTGACCACCTTTTTTACTAATTTATAAGGAGTTACAGCAATTTAACAAACGATTTTCATAATATACTTTCTTTCTAGATAAAATATCAACAGGTATCATTAATATAATTTATAACTTTTTGTGAAATGTCAAATATTTCTTATTAAAAAACTGGTTACAATAAATCTAACCGATTAACAATATGTATGCGCGTGGAATCAAGTGATTTTTTAACACTACACATTCGTTTAATACCATACACATTTATATGTACATAAGTAGGGCGAACACAAAGGTACATTTCGAAGACGCCTTTTAGGTATGTTTCAGCTACTTTCGGTAAATTTAGTAACTATTATATACGTCGACTTACCTCAAAAGGCACTACTACAACGAAATATAGACAGTATATCCTAAAACAGGAATTTAACCGACAGAAGCGTTGTTGCTATGCTGACTAGGCTTTTTGTATCAATTTTCAAGGGCGTATTCAGGTGTGTATTGCTACACACGAAGCTTCTGATATAGATAATATTTCAAAGAATAATGCAACATAGAAAAATTGTAGAACAGCGAAACTATAATGGAAATATAAAAAAATTTTTAGACAAAAGACGAATTAATTTCATTCTGTAATAGCCTACAGAAATGTCACTTAACTTGTTTCATTTTTTGTCAGAACAGTACTGTCAAAGGAGAAAGGATTGACACATTTGCTGAACGTCATATTTTGAACGTATCTTTACTATAATTTTAATGGAAAATTCAGCACTAAGCTAACCTGAAATCAATTATCTACCAACCCTATAAAATATCTACAAAAATTACTTTAATATACAGTTACAAATGAAAAGGCGTATTGGTTTCAATTGACTTTTTTTATCAGTAGAAATGATTGTATCATAGTTTATTTGATGAAATATTTTAACGATCATTAAAAACAACAAACATGTCTTTTTGGATAGGATCTTAGAATAAGTTATATGATTTTGTGCATGAAATAGGAATAATATGCGCAGTATGATATTAATATGATCTAGTTTAGTACTTTTATAGTAACTTGAATAATTTTGAGATATTTTATTGCTATGCTTATTTATATTTATGTTGAAATTTAAAATATTGATTGCAGCCCAACGGATTTTCTTGCTATTCCCGCTAATTATCTCTCGTCACATAAATTATGTAAGTCGGGGGTTTTTACATTATTTTATTCTTTTTCAATTACAGAAGAACCGTCGTGCGTTTTTCAAAATTTTTAATTTTGTTTTTATTTTTAACTTTTTAAAGAGCATAGTATGTACATTATACAAAACAAGTTAGTAAAAATCACAGTTATTTTTGGTTTTCTCTATCTTGATAAATGGTAACATTGGTTTGCACAAAAATGTTTACTACAGCGCTCCCAGGTGAGTTGTTGCCGTAACACCTATCTACGAACATGCACCAATCAAATCAAAACCCATCACTGAAAACCGTAGGTATTAAAATCGGACCTGTGGTTTTGGAGATAAATGGTAAAATTGGTTTACACAAACAAACAAACATCCTCTCATCCCAAACGCATATACCGTCTCCGTTCCGTCGCGGGTAAAAATTGCACATATTTTAAATTTTCCACTACGGAAATATTATGCACGTTCACAATAGGTGAACTGTTATTTCTTACTCATATTTTATAGGCATTTTTTAAACTAAACAAAAAACTAACAATAATTATTATCTTAGTTAAGAAGTGCTGTGTTCAAGTGCGTCTATGCGCGATGTCTGCCAGTGGACAATTCATTGGTGACCTTTAATTGGCGATCTATTAACATTCTAGTAGCATGAAAAGGCCAAGAATTTGGTCATTTATAATGATTTTTTAATATCATTAATAAACCTACTTACAAAAATTGCTTTTTTCTGTACTATGAAGATATGGAGTTATGTTTATTGTTACTCTGTAAAAATAGCATGTATTGTAACAACTCTTTCTAAGTGGTTGGTAGAGAATTATTTTAGGCAATCTCCTAGAATAGAAACTAGCTTTTTAAATTTAATTAATCATTATAATTTTCACGTTCATTTGCTACTGAATGACATTTTTGCGATTTCGTAAAGTAGCTGGATAGGACTTTTCTGACAGCAAATCGTTTATTTTGGGTAGACTCCCCTTGGTTTGATGACTTGTGCCATTGTTCAGCAAAACTTTGGCGCCTAAATACTTTGCCTAAAGATTGCCACTTCTGTTCTGGAGTTATATCTTTATCTTCAAAATTTTCGTTGCTTCCTGACGGCCCATCTCCCTAAAATTAATTAATGAATTATAATAATGAAACACTAATTTTCTATGTTATGTTATTCTAGATTTTAAGTTTTATGTTTATACATATAATAGTTTATTCACTAACATCATTAGACTTTGTTGACCGCAGTTGATTTCGAAAGAAATTGCTAATAGACTTTTTCCAATTCTTAGGATTTTTATATGAATTTAGTTCCAAGCTACCAGATCCTTCTGCAGGTATTTTTTTATTTTTCTTCTGATCTGTTTCTTCATCCCCTTTGTGTACACCTTCATTTTGAAATTGCGTGCCTTCTGGACATAACATTTTGATGTAAAACTTTTCAGAACTTTTCACAAAATTATTATTTCAAAATTTCCAACTGTTTGTCAATATTGTGATACCGTTCAAATAAGGAATGTGTCATGGTACTTTTTATATTTTTCACCAGTATTTAATGCATTCCAAAGTTATATAATTATGTGATTGAAAAGGTACCATATATAAGCTGTAAATATAACTGGATATTATGACTGATAAATATTGTTCATAGAAATATGTGTTTACATATTTTTTAAAATTGTTAAATGCCGACTATAATTCTGTATTTTAATGTTGTATTTAAATATTTTTAGTCTGTGGTATTACGCATACCTACATGATTTCCCAAAAAAAGGCGCCAATTAGCGTCATTGTTTGGAGGTGGGTGATAAAAGGTATTGTTAAAGTCATCTTTGGCGGGAATTTGGCCTGAACGAATCAATATTTAACAAGCATAATCAAATACCTACTTATTATAAGTACATTATAGTTTATCTATTGGCTACAATGACTGCAACAATGATGCCTAACTCACAGGTACGTTTATTTATAATGTAATTACCAAAAAATGGCGGTGCGCCTACGAACCATAGTTAAGAATAAAAAAGAACTGCGGTGACGTTTAAAAAAACTAGGAGTTCTCTTGTAACATTTCAAATATATTTCCGTTCAACTATTTGTAATTTGTTTACTTAGCGAGTTCATCATATTTCAATTATTGGTAGATACTTCTGGAGAACAAAAAATTAATATTTGCTTAGTTAAAAAGAGTAAATACGTACTACATTCTATGTGCCTCTATATATTTGACTTTCAATCAACTCATTGAATGTTGGCATATGAATGAAATGATCTTACTTTTAAATTTTTACAGGCATCGTCAGAATGGGTAAGAGTATTCGCTAGTCAAGGAACTGAAAATCATTCTAGTTCCGTTACATTTATGAAGCAAATGACTGTAGTCGCAATAAGCACAATAACCTATTTGAAAAGTATCTTTCCCGAAGACAATTACAAGGTAGAAAATTTCGAGGGAATCAAATTGAGAATTTTGAAAAAAAAATGTCGCAACGAACTTGCACAGTTTTTAAGTACGGCACTAATACAAGCTTTCGAGGCGTTCAATAAAAAATATGTAAGTCACTGTATAAACAGCCGAATTTACATAAACGACGAGCTATTATTAGTTTTTATTTGTTAGAATCGAAACCTTCTTAAATATTTTATTAATATTCCATTCAATGAAACAAGCTGCACCAGCTCGCCCTGTGTTTCTACGATGACGAGTGCAAAATCGAAAATCTTATCGAGTACCATATCTTCGAGTACTCGTACAACGGCGACGGGATAACGATGAACGTGCACTCGAAAAATCGCGATAGCGGGAAGCGATCAGCTACGTTCACTTTCAACAACGTAAAGGAGAGGACGGTCCAGATGATCAGGACCTGCGTTGTTCTGATGCAGTCGTGCCAAAACGAAATGCCACCCACGTATAATGTCAGTTTGAGACTTTATTATAACGAAGGTAAGTTAGCTTCATAAGTAACTGCTTAATACATTTGTCAGGCTTGTTCCAGTCTTTAAAGACACGTCGTAGGTTTGTTCTTAGCATACTTATGTTTAATTATTCAAAAAGAGTATTACTTCTATTGACTATTTAATAAAAAAACCACTGCATATTACATTTCATTAATATCAAAAGCGTCGTTTCTGAGAATTTATCTAAATCTATGTCAAATATTAAAAAACACATTAACGATGTCAATATTGTATTAGAGTTCACTTTAAGTACACGTCATTCCATTGGGGTCCCGGTCTTGTAGTACCCCGACAGCTAAGCCGGAACTCGTGGGATCTATTACTAGCCAGGGTGTTTTAAGATGAGCATTGAGCACATTTGTTTGTTTTGTATTTGGCTACAATAAAAATATGAAAGTATTAAACAGTATATAGGTTTATCAGCTGTTCCATTACCATTACATAGGCACTGCCTAATTTGAAATCTAATAACCGTGTGTAGAATTGTGCCAAGTTATATCACTACATAATATAAAACAAAGACGATTTTCGGTGTTTGCTCCTTTATATGCTTAGATATTTAAAAGTACGTAACGGATTTTGATGCGTTTGTTTTTAATAGATAGAGTGATTCAAGAGGAAGGTTTATATGTATAACTAGCTTTTGCCCGCGACTTTGTTCGCGTAGAATAGTGGCTTTAGGCAACATTTGGTGTATTCTTTCAAAATAAATTATAGCCTATATGTTGGCGAGGACCAATAGCTATATAACAAAAGAAGTTTCATCAAAATCCGTTCAGTAGTTTTTGCGTTAAATCCGGACAACAGACAGACAGACAAAAATTTCAAAATGAAATTTTTTGGCTTGTGTTACTTATATGAAGACCTCTAGGCGTATTTTTTTAAGTTTTCATTCAATGTACAGAATTGAACTCTTCTACAGTTTTATTATATAGATATAGATATAGACATATGTATGTTTATCAGCTGCCTGGTTACCATAACACAGGCATTGAATTGCCTCATTACGATTCGGATAGCTGCGTGTGGAATTGTCTCCGGTTATGTACCTATGTTATGTGCTCTTGACCAGGTCTTCCTCTCACATTTGTCGTAGCGACGCGTCTCTCCGAAATCGGGAAAGTGACGTCACGGTTCACGAGCCACGTCGCCGATGCTGCGGTTTTAAAGTTCATACTGTTACCACGACTAGTAGAGATACCAATGTATTGGAGTCAACATATTCTTAAATAATTCAAACAATATTACTGAAATTATTTAAAAGTAAAATTAATCACTAACTACATAGTATAAAACAAAGTCGTTTCCCGCTGTCTGTCCCTACGTATGCTTAGATCTTTAAAACTACGCCACGGATTTTGATGCGGTTTTTTTTGACAGCTAGAGTGTTTCAAGACGAAGGTTTATACGCATAATAACATCCATGATATAGTAGACAAATACTGTTATTTTTGAGGATTCCAATGTGATTTAAATATGTAATTACATTTTTTGCGGCGAACGCGCTACGAAGTCGCTGGCAAAAGCAAGTATGTTTTAAAAAACACTTTATTCTTTACAACATAATATCTATCTTTTTTCTGTTCTGCATATTGTTATACGTTACAAATGATGTTGCAACGTCACGCACTTGTGTTGATTTTATCTTATTGTCTTTCCTTTACATAATATTTGCTCTCATATTTATCTTTCGCTTTTATTTCTTTATGCTCGCTGAACATCTGTTCAAATTAAATCCATCTTCTATATTCAATTTACCTTCAAAAGCTTAGAGGTTACCTTGGATTAGACTTGACGTATCTTTTGTGTTATATGCGTTTCATATTAGTTTTCGATACTACGTCATTGATTATCTATACATATAAATAAAATTGGAGTGTCTGTTTGTAATATTAAAATAACAAATTTTCACTAAATGCATATGTATTTACACACGGTACATATACCAAAATAACATTTTTTACAATTTTTAACGACTTTCACTGGCAGATAGCCGATGTTATAAGACGAGACAAAGACGTTTATTTGTACAAATATGGGTACATATAAAGGTGTTATAGGATTATAAGTTCGAGCCATATTTTGCCTTTTACGGCGTACAAATTT
>DWUN01001983.1:0-14980 GCA_018249975.1 Passova gellias | reverse complement strand
ACGACATCTCACCAGGGGGGGAGGGAGGGGCAGAAAATTAAAAAAAACACCTCACGTAATTTATGGACGCCCCCTTAGTAAACAAGTAATTTGACTGATGAAATATATTTGTTTCAGGATATATTAAAGAACAAATCGATGACTTAATGGTTATGTGTGAAGCATCTTACCCCCATGATAGTTCCTTGGAATGCTCCAAGTATTTAAGGTTAGTGGTTCAACTTATACTACATATCCTGTTAATAGTACAAATAGGTATTTAAAATAATTTATTTTTATATGTACCACCTAAATACATATATTTGAATTTTATAATGTTAGCCATTCAGCACTGGGACATTTTGAATCACATTGTCTAGTATTCTGGTATAGTCTTCCATTCTAGGGCTCTAGGTTCAAGTTCTTGGCAAACACTTGTTACTTTACCTTAAAGCTACATGCATTCTATAAATAATTTTATAACCAGAAAATATAGTGATCAAACCTGCACACCTTATTCTTCTCGATAATGTTCTGTGAAAAGTATGAAGTCTGTCAATCATCACTTTGTCAATTTGGTAGACTATGCCCATTGTATTTTTAAAGTAAACAGTCCTGTGTCAATCAGTGGAAAATATCTATTAAGTATAGGATTATAGGAAGACATATTAGAGTTTTGTTATTTCTTGTCAAACTTTTTCAGGATCACTAAATACCATGTTTCAGATTTTGTCGGGCGCGTAATATTGCACTAAACTTTACGGGTTTAGTGGGCCGTGGAGATAATTTACGTTATAAGATGGACATTTTAGGTCCTGGGCAAATTGGTGAGTTTTTATTCGCTTAACAGAATTTTCTATTATAAGCCAATAAAGAAACCTTTTTATTCAAACTATTTAATGATTGTATAACCGGTTTTTGTAGAATAATTTCGTAATAAACTTGATATCCATTGCTTTGAAACATTGACTTTTTTTACTTTGTGTTGAAAGCATACAAACAAATATGGTACCATGCTGACAATTCTTACATAGTTGCACTTTTATGTGATTAAAATTTTTTAATGACACAATAATCTTTATAAGTACTAAAAATTAATTGTATGTATGTATTTATACAATTTACATTAAATGAATTTCAAATTAACTTCAAATTTCATGACAAAAATTTTAAAACCAAAATATTATGTATGTATTCAATTCCAAAAGGGATAAATACTAGTTACACATTATATGTTCTTTGAATCATTGCTGTAAAGTATATTTGCAGGTGGTTACTGTAATTTCTATGAGGAAAGATTAAAAAAAGAAGCAGATCACATGAGCGCCCTTCAGTCGTGGGGACCAGAGTTCATTCATTTTGTAAAAACTTCAAAGAGGCCAATCATTGATAAAATGTGTGATATAGTCATTGAGAAACCAACATACATAATGAAATTAGACGCCAGTAAGTGTAGCTATATAACATTTTAATTGTTGATTATATAATTGGTCTTCGATAACAACGGACACCAGACACGTAGTAGAATATGTCTCCATCAACTTACTTTCATGGGTCAATCATTATGTTTTCTTATTAAATTGGTGAGCAGAACTTTTTTATATACATACTTTAAAATCAGCAGTAACGTTCTTTAAGACGATAAGTATAATACAGTAATATTTGTAAATTTGTCATTTTCAGCGGTTAATATGTATCACCACTTCTGTGATTTCTTCAACTTGTACACTTCACTGCATGTCAATTCGACGTGTCCATCAACATTTTCTAGAGAAAACCACATATTAATTTGGGAGACATTTACTTATGACTCGGCATTCAAAGATGCATTCAAAGCATTTACTGCAAATCCTATATGGGATTTAAAAATGTTTCGCGGGAAAGTTGTGTGTTTTAAAAATGCTGTGTTTCCTCTTTTGCCTCGCATGATATTTGGTCTGTATTACAACACTCCATTGGTAAGTAAAATTTATGTAAGAGTGTAAATTGAATGTGTATACAAAACTCTAGCTGGGTTTGCCATCATATCATCAATCATAATCACCATGTCATGATCATCACTATCGCCATATCATGATCATGATTATCATCATGACCATATCATAATTATCATCATCATGTGATATCATCATCATCATTGTCGGCTTCTCATTGAATAGGGAGGGTATAGTCATTGTCACATTAACAGTTACATTATGAAGTTGATAATGCAGTTGCATCTGGCATCAATGCAGAATTAAATTATTATTTGAAAGTCCACCGTTTACAGCCGTTTTAATTGTTCTGTATATTTATACAAATGCACAAACAAACACAGTGTTTAAATACATATGGTGGCAATCTTACATATTCAGGTAACTACCAATATATGTCTATGTATGCATATGTGTACATATGTGTATATATGTATCTATCAATATTTACTTATATGCATAATATAAGACAAGTCATGGGAATTGTAGAAACAAATAATTTCAATTCGTCATTTCTATGCTCTGCCAGCGGAAATTGTACTGTAAAAATGTTATAGAATTTTGTTTTTTTAATGATTGGCACTCTTGCTGTGGGTATTTCCCTTGTTGATAATACCTTTTCGTTTACAGATATATGGATGTGAAAGGAGTGGGTTGTTTCACGCGTTCTCCAAGCATATTTTACATTCATTGAACATTAAGTTAAACATTCGAACGAATGATAAAGTAAGAGTAACCTTGCTTTCGAGAGGGACGACATATAGGTCTATAATAAACGAAGAACAAATTATGGAAGCTTTGCTAAAAGTAAACGGATATCACTTACAAAGAGTTGTGTATGATAAGAGTATTCCATTTACAAAACAACTGCAGATAACGCACAATTCGGATATTTTAATTGGAATGCATGGTGCTGGCTTGACACATCTGTTGTTTTTACCAGACTGGGCAGCCGTTTTTGAAGTGTTGGTATCTAAGTGTACACATTTTATTAATATCATTAGGCTTCTTATAGCAAACAATTCAGTACTTTCATGTGAAGAGTATAATAGCAAACAGATAAGCAAACTACTGCCTTCAATAGTTAGTGTCAATTTTGGTTGCATAAGATGTTAATGTGAATATAATTTGGTTAGTATTCTTTGGTAATAGGAATATTAGGATTAGTTTCGTTAGTATGAGTGCAATTCTGCAATAAAGTATGCTTGCTAAAAAGAAAAAAGCTACTATTGTATTTCTGTGTCTGACGCTTTTCTGAAACCATAAGTTGCCATATACTTATTCGGCTGATTTCTTACATGTATTTTCTGTGGCTCAACACGAGATAATGAATTTTTTTAGAATGTTTTTCATTGGAACTATATTTTGTATTTTCCAGATACAATTGCGAAGATCCAAATTGTTACTCGGACCTCGCACGTCTTCGAGGCCTTAAATATGTAACGTGGGAAAACAAAACAAAGCTAGAAGCACAAGATGAGGTGAATATAAGTTTTTTTTTTCTTTGGAAACTCATCAATTGTAGTTTGTTATGTCCATTATATAATAATAATAATAACAGAGATATTTGGCACTCGCTACTTTCTGCCTATCCCGTTAGGGACCTGGAGTGAAATTATGTATGTATGTAATAATTGGAAACAATCCACGCATGGTTACCTGATTTCAAATTAGGCAATTTAATGCCCGTGTTATGGTAATTGGACAGCTGATAAACATACATAAAAATTTAAATTATAATACTTATATAGATATTTAGATAGATAGAAAAAACAAATGTACTCATCACACAAATGTTGTCCTGGGTGAGAATTGAACTTACGACCTCCGGTTATGCGGTCAACGTTTCTAATCAATCGACCAGGAGGCCAGTCGGTGTTTTTATGTATCATTTTTTTATATGAATACGTTATGTCTAATTTTGACTGTATGAGTGCCACTACCACCGCATGTACGGACATTAATCGCAAACTAACGATGCGGACTGCTGCATTTCCGTAACAAGATTGTGCTAAGAGGATTTATGGATTTGCTATATAATTATTTCTAATAATGAATTATAGCTAATCAATAATTCTCATTTTTATCTTTAAAATGCGAAATAGAAACAAACAGCTTTGATTTTAGGGTCACGGACCGGGAGGAGTATCTCATGCTAAGTTTACAAATTATTCTTTCGATGTGGAAGAATTTTTGAGACTAGTCGAGAAGTGTGCCGAGTATGTGCGCAACCGACAGGACTTTAGGAACTATGTTGCGGCGTCTCTGCTAAAGAAGTCCCGCGAGGAATTGTAGGCCTGTAATCAGAAACTTGGGAATCTAATTAATTCTATACCTATGTACATAATATATTATAGCCGTTGCGTTGATTTGTCAAAATGAAAATGAATTGAATACTTTTGTTGTTATTATCTGAACTGGTGAAATGTAACTGTTTTGCATTAAAACAAAACAATTATTATGTGTGAGATAAAACACAGTGTTGCAGGCTGCAACTTGCAGCAAGTTCTTACTAGTGATGAAGGACTGAAGCTTGACAGTTCAAGCCTCGTCGAGTTCGCAGTAGTAGATCTGAAGCAAGTAGGGCTATGAGCGCAGTTCGTTTAGAAACATCAAAAAGTGTAACCTGTAACCAATCAAACAATGATTTAATATCAAAAAATGGGGGTTTCTGTTTCTCTGGCCGGGTTAAAGAAATTGCTTTTAGGATTTGCTGAATAAAAAAGTTCCCTGAAAGGTTGTTTGTTGACGTTGCACAGAAGGTTGACACTGCTGCTCTATGCAAAAGTATTGCATTGTAGGCAAGTTAATCCTCTAAAAAAAGTTTTGCTAATAATCTCGCTACGTCATTACCTGCTGGTTGTCTAGTATGTTTCTCTCTCTTCTGAGGCCGAATGGGCTATTTGTTACGTCCATCCACAACTTTCCAAGCCAGCATTACTAGTGGTTTTGTTGTGTTTGGAATTGTTGTTTATTGCTCCTAGTCATAATATCAAATCTTGATTAACATAATGAGACAGAACTTCTCTTTCTTGGGCGTCTCTGTGTAAAACTTCTTAAAAAGAGTTTTATCTTTCGGCAATGGAGGCATCCACTGGGGACAGTTATGGTTGCAAAGTTCAGGAGGCCTAAAATGCTCTGAGCTACCCTTAGAGTGCACGTTATTTTTTAACATATTTCTAATATTTTCTAATAGACACATAACGTCAGCAACGAACACTTTGATTCGTTCAAAGTAATTTCAAATATGATGTATGTTTTTCATTCTTCTTTTTCTGTTTTGCTTCTTTAGGGAAGGTAGTTGTTCCAAAACCTTTCATTTTTTGAGATTTCTGACCACCTTTGACATCTCTAGTAACATCTTGGTTGTCAATCTTTTTTGAATATTCTTGTAGGGTAACTACAACGGCGGTTTTGTTTTGAACCTAAGTCTGCTTAATAATAATTATAAGAAGCAATCTTATAATTATTTTCTGAATAAACTGATTTTCATTCGTCTGTTGCCAAATGTATGTATATGTGAGTCTTTAGATATCCCCTCTGAAGCTTCGTATTTGATTGTCAACTTTGTTTTGAATTTGTTTTGAATGATCCTGGGATATTATTTTGGCGAAAGAACTTTTTTGAATAAAATTTTGGTTTTCTCTTCGTCTGAACAGGAGCGTTCTTTACGTAAGTGGGTTTACTATGTCGTCTAACAGGTGTTGGTTAATGAGCATTATATTGTCGCGTTCTTATTAAATAACTTGCAGTATTAAACTATGTCTGTGATCCACGTAAAGACCTTAATAAGAGAAAGGAGCGCTTCCCGCTTTAACAGATATTCTGCGCCAGGAGGAATATTTTGTAAGGCCTCTGGGAGATTAGAATTTCCTATCTCTTTCACAAGGCGATCACACCTCAATTATATAGACTCTGCTCGTTTACTACATGTTATTTGAATTAGCAATTCAGAAGTGTTAGAAATAGCAGAGCCGGGGTAAGCACTAAGGTGAATTTTTCTAATAAATCAGTGATTTTTATTTTATCTGCCTTCCTGTTCATAGAAGCCTTATTTAAAATATCCTGTAAGGATTCCCGAATAAGTTCTCTCTGTTCTAAAACAGCATTCAATAAGCAAGCTAGTAAGGTCTTAGTTGAGACTATATAGTCTTTACCTTTATTAACTTGGCTTAATTCCACATAAAACTTTAAACCCGTGAACCCAGAGGCAGCTAAGCCAGACAGCATAGCTTTTTGTACCTAATACCCCTCCAAGCAGGGGTATTGAACTGTTGGAATCTCTGCAAGACCTTAAGAAGTTTCGGATTAGCGGGATAAAAAAATGTTTTCGTCATGATTTATTATTAATATCGCCTAAGCTCCAGGTCGTAGGTTCAGTCGATCTACTGATTGTTAAATACGGTGCCTGTAAGGCATTCTCTGTATGCGAACTAGTATTAGGCCGGTTGTTTTCATGCGACTTTGTCGGCAAATTGTGTGCTAAGAAATTTGATGTGTAATTAATAAGATTTATCAACACATCTATTCATGGATCTGATGAAGAACTTTGTGAGCATTTACTTCACTTGTTGGGAGGCAGTGAGGCTAATATTTCATCCTCCGACGATGAAGAAGAGGAGTCTGATTTTGATAAATCAGTTTGTATTTGTCCCTCCTCCGAGGTGACAGAACTCATCTTTTCTCAACTTGCAACATCCGAGGAATCGTCAGTGCGTTTCCGGCTTCGGAGGAGAGCTCTTTTTGCGCTTTTCTTGAAGTGCCCCATGCCATATTCACCGCCCGCCCGTAATAACTATTTTCATTTTCATAAGAAAAAGAAACACTGTGGTTATCACTTAAACTTATGCATTTGAAAACTTTTGCCGTTTAACCGGCAAAAATCAGGACCGCTATGGAGCTTGACAGGTCAAGACTCTTCGAGTTCACGGTAGGTTGCGCCAACTGGTGTCAAGAGAAAGTATACTTTTCAATCCAAACGGAAGTTTCTAGTGAGTTTTATGCCCATATTTGGTAATTAATCATGAACAGCTTCTCCATGGCAACACTGTTTTAGAAAAACACAACGACAATTACAATATCGAGTTCTGACCAGTGTCTTATTGTATCGTTGTTTAGTATTAAATAATGTGATATATGTTACGCTTAGATAGTGTTTTCAAAAAATTTGAAAAAAGCAAAATGTTTTACTGTACTGTGAAATGATATACAACTGCAACATGCATTTGGAGTTGAAGAGCAATTACGATCATTCCGAGTTTTTTCAGTATTTGTGATATTCTGTCTTTATGTATATATTTTTCAATTTATTTTTACAATTTGATATTAGATAATATAGTTTGACGTTTTAGCATATTGTACTATTTTGTGGATTGTTGATTCCGCCAATATATTTTTGAAAGATGCGACATAATAAATTGTGGACTCAATAAATAGTAGGCAAAACAAGTTATACATTATTTTTGTTCACTGACCATTCGGACGAAGCGTAGGTTATACATATTCGTGCTCATCGTGATAATCTTGGATTAAGCAAATCAATTCGAATAGAGCGGTAAGATTATGAACCCTATACAATAGTAGTAAAAGTTATTTGGTGCTTGAAAGTTGCTTTAAATATTTCAGATGTGAAACGGTACGTAAGAGCATAATCCTTTATTTTAAATATACAATTTATATACTTACTTTTTATTTAAAGGTTTTTACGATTATCTAAGTTACTGTTACTAATAGAATATTGTAAGTACGAGTAGTTGGTGAAGGCATTCCAAATCGAGGGTATCATATTTCGCTTTGCTGCGCTGTTGCTTCTGGTTATGAATAGGTACAATATAATGCAAATTTTTCCCTGTCACATTCTAGTTCGTGATAAGTCATTCACAAGGAACTCGATAAATTGTTCCTAAGTGTAGGACCTATTCACGATACTAATACGTAATTTCCGCCTGCTTTTCCAAACGTGGGAAAAGTGAATAAGCATAAAAAACTGATTTGTTTTCTACTTTTCTTTAGTGTTTTTCGTATTTGACATTATTACGTAAAATATTGGGATAAATTCCTCTCCATGGAATAAGTTGAGGTTTGTAAAGAGTAACTAAATTACGTGGGTTTTTAAACTCCCGTTTCCCATCAGTCCTTTAAGCAATTCTTTTCTCACTTTTTATACTATATAAATTGTTATGTGACTAGAATTCGTATTTACTTGCTATTTTGTGTATCCTTTAGAAACACTACTTTTTCTGAATAAAAGGAAAAACCCTATCATCCTTCAATGTGCGTACAAAATTTCATTACGGTCGGTTGAATAGTAGGCCAGAAACTGTCATAAAAAATAACTCATTTGCATTTAATTATATAATCTTGCTAAGAATTAACTATAGATTGCCGTGCTCACTTATAATTAAGATTAAATGTTATCTAATATCTATTTCAAGGTTAATGGGTTACAGTTATCATTATATGTAGGTAATATCGATTATGGACCAGTAAACGAATAAATTAATGTAGGGTTGGTGTTGCCCGGTCTGTGTTGATAAAAATGGGTTAGGGCAGAATAAATTCATACATTCCAGAATTTTCTTGGTTTGTCTCTTATATTTTTATACGTACTTTGGTCTCAGTGGGGGCTTTCGATTAGCTCATAGAAATAAATAAGATTATTTTTGAAGAATGTATAGAATTTCAATAGTTTCACTGTATTTTAATGATAAATTTTAAATGTATTAATTAAGTAATTCTGGGGTCAGGTCCTAATAAGGACGCTGATGCTAGCGTAGTGACACTTCCAGTGCTCTTTCTCGCGCGTATCGGACGAGATGATTACAGAGTATACAGTATTAACGATCGGCATACGCAAAGTAGTCTTGGTTGCAGATTTCTTGTACATATGTTTTACATTTAATACTCATTTCATAATGTTTTTCAATTATGTAGAAGTTAAATAAACATTTTTTTCTCACTTTTAGGCCTTTTTACTTGTCCTGGTCCAACTTCACTACGGCTTACTGGTTTTTGATAATGACAAAAGATTAAAAAACAGTCTTGATTACTTAACAGTATGTATTTTAATAAAAACAACACTGAAAAAGACTTTTCAAAGTATTTCTTCAGATTTATGACAAAAATGACCACAATCATTGGTACATATTTATATAAAATAAACTGTGGTTAGGATACAAATATGCAAATAATAAAAAACAGCGATTCACTACTACACCCATAAAATTGCTTGACTGCGGAATTCTTTATTTAAGATACAATATTTTCTTATTATAAAGCAATTATTGTATAAGAACTGATTTAATTTTTTATGAAAACTAATTTGAAATTGCCGTCAGCATCCATTTCGATTGCCAACTGGTAAGTTAGTTATTTTCTCCGGTTATTTAAAAAAAAAAGACATAAACAAAATGGAAGTGTTTGGAAGAACTTCTATTAACGGCGAAATTATTATAATAATAAAAAAAAATACTGTGCCCGGCTATATACCTAAATAGGAACGATAATTTTGGTGTGCGTAATCGATCGCTGTGGCTGACAGGCTATTGACAAATAAGATAGAGCAGACATTTTTATTTGGTACACAGACTTTCGTAATATAAAAAAATATATTACTTGTGTATCTTTCTGTGAATATTACGATTTAGTTGATATCTATAAAATTTTACAGAATAATTTAGACATTGCTTTAATTGGTGTAATTAAACAAGGCAAATTTACTACTAAATAATATTTTCTTAGCAATTATATTACGAAATTCCAAAACTGCGTCGAAATAACTGAAAAGTAGATTCAATAAATTATGTTCAGTTATCGAAGCGCATAAAGGCGATGATGTTGCTGATTTAATCAGTTCCACTTAATATTTTATGAAAACACCGCTAGTTGAATTGTAACAGTGCTGTCGAACGTAACTGCTGTAATTATAGCCCGCGATATCCAGATAAATCGTTGAGATCTGTTGAACGCGAGCTTCATGTCCATTTGAATTATTGGTATGTCCTGATACTGTTAATCCTGAGAATCTTTGGGAATTACATGTTAAGAATTAAATTGGTCATTCTTTCTTTGAACGCAATTTTACGAGAGTTTATAATATAGTTTCTGAGAATATTTCCATGTAGTTGTTTTTAAAATGTTATTGCGCTTTAGTTAAATTTTATCTACGTGTTTAAAGCGCAGATAGAAAAGTATGTTTGTTTTTAACTTTTATTTTCACGTAGGTACTTATTTGAACTGTATCAAAAGGGCTACTTACAGCAGTTTTATGGCAACTCGAACAAATTTTTTCTTAAATCTACATAATATAAGTACAAACAACTTCATTCCTTGCGTACAATCTACTATTTCCTTGATAGCTGCACCTGATAGTAGTTTTGATGAATATTTAAAATTTGTATTTATTTTGAAAATTTGAAGCGAGGGTGGCATGAATCGTTAGATCTGCTGTTGAAGCTGAACCTTAAAACTTTAAAACGCAGAGGAGAAGCGGTAAATCGTAAAACAGTCGTATATGGAGGCAATATTTACAGACGTAAATTAATGACCAAAGCCCGCGCGGCCCCGGGCTTCGTGCTTATAACTTTTGTCTCAACGAGATTGTATCAGTAAATAAGAATCAAAGAGCTAATTGAAATAAATTCAAAATTGTTTTACGATGAAATCTTAAATAAGTTTTGGATGTAGGTATCTTTATAAGAAATGGTTTTGCAGTTTTATGTAATTGCATTTTTGCAATTTTATGTAATGTTTTCTATGCTTAGACAATTAGACATGATTATTAATTAGAACTAGAACTTCTGTGGGTAGCCATTTTGGTGCGTTTCAATCTGTTTAGTTGCAGTAGGTACGTTCGGAGGGCAATGTTGAACGTCGGCAAATTTTTATAATTCTACTAGCAAAACTTATATTTGTTCATTAGTATAGGGTAATCGTGTCGTCCTAAGTGTTTATCTAAAGACAAAATATTTTTTATATAACCAGACAATAATGTAAAGGAAGATATGTAGAACCGCCATGTACCGAGTATTAAGTTATTTTTCTGATGTGATTGCTTTAAAAGAGCCTCGGCAGATACTTCTTTCTTTAATCTAATAATATTATGGTCATTAAATTTCATTTATAAATTGATCTTCATAGGAAATCACAGTGGCATTTATTAAAGGAAAGTCTTTGTCGTTAAGTGTAGGTGCAGCCTATAGGCATGTAGGTCTGAGAGATGGGTGTCGGGCGGCGCGTGGCCGGTGGCTGCGCGCCCGGTGGTCGGCCAGCGACGACGCCACTGATTCATGTTGCTGATAGCAATCGTAGGCGCCTGGCGCCCAGCACTATTTTCTATATTTATCACCATTTGCGCACTATCCTCTCTGCGCTTTTGAATAAACCTATCTGCGATTTCAGTCAGAGTAATACTTTCCTGCGGCAAAGTAATGGACCTTTATAATAAATGTTGAGGCGCTAATATACTATGAGTGTTTTGGCGGCGTATCTGTAGACAGAAAATACAGTAGTAATTGGTTTTTTGTCTTTTTAAAATAGCAGTCATATTATAGTATGTTAACTAAATTGTTTAATATTCATTACTTTATAGCTATTTGCTACTCACGTTAGATATAGTTAACTTAAGTTCTCCCTGATGGCCCGCATTCTGTGTCGCTACGTTGAGAAGGGGTCCATACTATCATTATTTCTTTTTCCTGTTTATTGACAGTAATAAATGTAACGCTGGAGATGCTGCAGGCGATCCTTTATTTCTGGTTTCTGTCACATTGTAAATACTAATGAAATTGTATCTACGAGCATGTAGCAGGCACATACCATCAATTGTATTTGATGTTCGTTAATAATATGGCCATTGTCTTATTAGTCATATACGTAAGTCTGCAAAATTTCAGCTTCTCAATTTGTAGCCTTAATTCCTCATAGTTGGATAAATTAAGCACCAAATCATATTAACAATAGCAAACATACTCACAAACGGAAGGTAACAGAACGAAGACAAACATTCGTGGTTCTTTCAAAAGCGTAGTACAATAGACGTCATCAATTACAGGCAATAGATCGCCCAACATCATTTGTCCGTCCGTCCGTTACTCGACTGGGGCATTCCCACGGCTCGCGGATCGGTCGTGTTTGTTGTCGGAATATGTCCAATGAGAAATACTAATAGAAAATTGTTTCTGATTGCACTCATTCTTTACTTTACTTGTATTATCTGCCTTCTTACTTTTATTGCTAAAGCTTTAATGATCACGGGAACGTAAACAAAACAATAGCCACCCCTTTTTGTTTTTAACAATTTGGCACGATTTTGACAATGGACTACTTATCTACTTATACATATATACTTTATTAGGTACGAGTATATACTGTGTGCGAAATTCATGCGTTGTATTTATGTGTTATATCCCGAGTTTATAATTATGCACAACGATGCAAACCGTTGTTCTTCTGATGGTATCGACAACAAGACCGAAGAGAAATTGCTTCGATCAAAAGATAATCTCTCCGGAACCAAAATTGATCATTGGTAGGAGGCGCGCACGCCTCTCCACAGCCTGCCATCAGCCACCAGCCCACGCCCAGCGTCAATAACATCCTCATTTTTAATTTCACGATGTTTGTACATTTAAATTGCTAATTTATTTTTATAGCCCTAAAACTTCATGAAGATACAAATCACCATTGTCATACTCAAACAGAGAAATATTATATTGTTACCCACGTCTAATATAAGTGCGAAGCTCAGGGGCCAGTAGATCATTATTTACACATATTAGCCCCCGATTTGGGTCAACTCTGACTGTACCCTCATTCCATCTCTCGGTCAATAAATATCAGATTAAAGTGCCGCTATTGTAGCCTTCACGCACAAACTAGTACCGTGGCTTTCAATAACGGTTCGCACTATGCAGATTATCACCGCGGCGATAACCGCGACGTGAAAGCGATAGGAGCGACACGATGCCGTGCAGTCAGTGGAGCGGGTGGCTTGTGTTCGGTGCTCACTGCCCCGACTCTCTGGACCTGAAATAGTTTTGATGCCCTTTGCCCAGTAGTACGTGTATGAAGTTCCCTAAAAATGCGTACAGATTATTTAGAAATTGAGCAAATAGAGTACTTATTCACGTTAATAAATAGATACCTAGGAGACACAGGTAAGTAACAATGAGTTTTTAAACTACCGTTATATATCGGATCATATTATTTTTCACCCTTGAACAGAAACATATAGTTTACACTAATAGCTACTTAAAAAAATGATTCCTTTTTCATACTCGCTCGGCCTGGTAAAATCTACCCTACCTATATTTAAATAGGCATTTTCGTTAAACAAATTTGGTATTCAACAAAATCGTAGCAAAAAATTACAAGAACCGTGAATATTTCAACACATACGATCTAAGAAATGGTGTAGAATTTGTCACTCGATCAATTTCTATTCTGTTATTGGCGACGCCGATAACCCTAAACGTGGTTCGTACAGATTTTGACTCCCTATTTGTCTTTGTCTCTGTAGTAGAATTTAAATATAATAGTTTATATTTTGGTTTATTCAAAGATTTAATCATATATTTTTTTTAAATAACAATTTTATAACCCATATAATAGCTCACTACCACCACCACCACCACCAATTTGTAACAAATGTAATTAGGTATTCCATATTAAGAGTTTTCTTTTATATTATATAATGTTAAAGGTAGGACCGTTTTATATATCCACGTTTATAAAATGGAAAAGGATGAAACAAGATCTACTTTCGTCCGACATGTCCAGTATATGCGATTCTGAGAATGAACGATAACGCGACTTGTCAACTGACATTAACCGTTTGATCTCCACTCAGCCACTTGAGCTGAACACTAGGCTCTTACTTTATTCACTTCGATTAATAAGGTACTATGTTACAATTTGGTTCGTGCTGCTTTTTTGCGTTAAATTACGTTTTTCATTTACCAGTTGAATTATTCTTTTCCTAGAGCAATATTCTTGAACACCGGCTTCACTCGAGCCAGCTACACAGTTTTCTTTCAGTCTGCCGTACTTGCTATCATGCCACACAAGATACGGAAATCTGGGAAAAATAACAGTCCGATATCACATCCTAGGTCATTACTCCGCTGAAAATATAAATCTGAGTATTAATTCAAAAATATTTACACATTAATATCTCAATCAAGGTATTCTGCGTTAAATGAAGTTAAGTGATTATTAGGTAGTGAAATTAATGTATTAGAATTAATGAAGCAATAAATACGAGGAATTTGCTTTCCATTGTTGAAAAAGCATTATAAGTTCGCTAATTTATATCTTGTCGTACAGCATCTCCTACTTTGAATCTGTTACGGACTGAAAACTATTTACGCCAAGGGTTATGGATTGATACTACTGTAGTTTTTTGTAACAAAAACTTTAGTATATTAAACAGCTTTTGAAGGGTGCACCCTTACAAACGAGAGTCCATAGATAGAGCAACGTATTACTTCGAAATTAAGAACTTTTGGGGGGCAAAGGATAAGATTACTGTATTTTATAATTATTTCATTTAAATCTCCTAAATACATTCACACATTCACAGATATGAGTGTAACATTTCATATAGTTACTCAGGCATGATACAATACTTAGCCTAGAACTTGTTGCTGTGATGTGATGTTAAATAGGTTCAAATGAGGTTCATTGGAATCCTTTGTTATATTCGTAAGAATAGTCGCTTGCGCCACTTATTTCTTCACAGCAGCGCAAGCGCTGCACGACTCTTCTGTCATATCAGTTCGAAACACTTGACTTGTACAAAGCAACATAAACATGATCAAGGTGTATTTGAGTTTTTTGAGTAGGTATAATACATTTTTGGATTATATTATTATGGATTTAATATAAGTATATAATTATTATTAAGTATTCGATTAGTTGTTCAGTAAACTTTACCTTAATATTAGTAAAATGATTGACTGCCTCGTTGGTCGTGCGGTTGCTAGCGCGACTGCCGATCGGGAGGTCCTGGGTTCAAATCCCGGGTTGGG
>DWUN01001982.1:0-14982 GCA_018249975.1 Passova gellias | reverse complement strand
ACGTAACTGGTGAAATGTGGGGGTGTACTACACTCCTCTGCCTACCCCTTCGGGGATTACAGGCGTGATGTTACGTTGTATATTATATATTAATGGACATTGGAGTGGACTAGTGGAGGAGGTTTCAGACTTTCTATGGTTTATAGGAGATCGGTGCCCAATATTGGGATTGGAACGTAGAGTTGCAGTTAAGGCTATGTACAAAATAACGCTGAATGCCTGCCTACCTCGCTAGGGACCTGGCGTGATTTTATGTTGTTGTTGCTTTTTTCTACTAATCTTTTCTCCCTGTCTTCCAGAGCAGAGATTTTTCAGGCGGATGATTGTAGGTAAAATAAATACTTTCATTTTTCGTCTCTACTCGTACTGAATAAGGGATGGACAATAGACAGTATTATAAATTAAAACGCTAAAATAAACTAAAATATAATTTGAATCGTTTGATTCAAATTATACTGGCATACTTAAGCTCGTACATACAAGTTGAAAACTTGTATAATTCTCACCAACGGCGGATTTAATCGTCATTGAATCGCGCTCCTTAAAACTCAAGTCAAACTGTCAAACTGTATGAAAAGTTTGTACAAGAAGTCTCTTCCAATTTCAGTTTAATGGAAGTACTATATACGTATATGGTGGGTTAAATTACTTGGAACTTTCCAGATACTTTGCTTTCAGATAAACGAACATAGTACAGGCGCTGGTGTCGGTTTGAACTAATGACTTACAAAATCAGTTTACTAAATTAATAAAATTTACATAAAATCTTTTGTAGCGTGGACATTTCAAATTTGGAATTATTTTATCATAATAAAGCTTGTTATACTGGAAGTAAAAACAAATAAAACGTTTCGAAGAATTAATGTGAAAAAGATAGAGACAGATAAAAAAATAAAGTTTGGTTTTCAACACACAATATAAAATTCCTTGAATTTTGCACGGATTGGTAAATATAAACGCAGTTGCGGACCCCGAAATCCGTTTGTTTGCATCAACGTTTTAACATTTGTTTGTTAATAACGGATACGAAGGGTCGTGATTCAGAGGCGAGGTTATGCGAACGTTGCAATACTGCAGTTTTCCTTAACGTGATTCACACGCGCAGAATCTCGTAACGATACGAGTCCAGTTGAGGCAGACCACAGTATGTTTTATAACGTAACCAATTAAACTGTAGATCCGCTTCAAGTAATGGCCGCGAGACTGCATTTGCGTTATCGCATTAAAAGCTTTAAGTAAGCTTTTCTAATGAATATAAATCGGTACTGGTAAAAGTGTACTAATTTTATTCGTAAAAGTAATATATTATTTTTATGTGGTCATTTCACGAAGTGTTTAGTGAAATGTAATAATATTAATGTATCTAAGATAAAAAAGATAAACAAATTTGAAAAAGAGTTTAATCGTTATTTGCTGGGTTTATGATAAAGAAAGAGTTCTTTCTGTTTTTATTTTTCCGACTCTTTTATTGTTCCACTGTTCTACACGTGTCTCGTCTCCTAGTGAGAAGGGTTAAGGCTATACTCTACCACGATGGCCAAGGAATAGGCTTCAAAAATATTACAATATACTTTATAATATCTCTAAGGTGTGCAGGTTTCCCTCGATGTTCGCATTCACCGGTACTTTGTACAATCAGAGATGCATGCCACGATTTGAACCCATACCCTCAAATTGAAAGACTGAAATCCAAATCACCAGGCAATCACTACGATAAACGGTTTCTTAATTTATTATTATAATTTGTGAAATAAATTCCCAAGCCCCTGTACTATGATAGAATAAACTAGTGCTACAATTTTAAGCTATAGCCCAGGGCTAGGTTACAGCATCATCAACCAGATGTGGCTTGCTAATGTCGCCATTATTGAATGCCCTAACAACGTGTGTAATCTATAAACCCTATTAACGCACGTGTCGTACCACCAGCAAGAAGCTACTAATGAATTAAGCGAAAATATAAACTTCATTCGTCACAGTGTACTGGTACTGGTACTGGTATTGATACCTTCACAATTATTACTTGTACTCCAGTCAAGATTTTTCGAATGTTGACAATCTTATGACAGCTATTTAAGAAGAAATAAAGAATAAAAGAAAAACGTTTATTCAGCGGCAATTTAATAGTGTAACTACGACTGTGGTGTAACTAATATGAACTACTTACAGTTTTAGAATTTAGTGTATTTAATTTAGTTTATTTAATCTAGTGTATTTAATTTAGTGTATTTAATTTGGAATAATCTCAGTTTTTGTTTCGTATTCTCGCCTACGTTGTAAGTCAGCGAGTTGACGAAAACAAATGAAAGCTTGGCAATACGCACTATGAATTATTATACTTCGATGCTGCGAAGTCATAGTATATAAATTGTAATAAATTTCGAAACACTGCCGTTTAATTTCATGAATTACTCAATGTCAAATTGCAAAGTATGTGACATTGCACTACTTAGGGGGAGTGGGGGTGGGTCTCACAAATGTAACCAGCTGTAACAAGGATGGGAGAGGGTTAAAAAATCATGAAATTTAGGGATGCCCCTAAGGATTTGTTATTAACATTACATTTGGTAATCGACATTTTTGACCGACTTCAAAAGGGAGGAGGTACCAAATTCATCCGTATTTATTTTCTGAATGTATTCTTTTCGTTTATCGCAGTCAATATGACAAGTGGATTTGGCGTTTACGAATGTTTTCCCTTTGTTATTGCCCACGTGGGTATGACAATGGCTGTCTATCGGCGTTTATCGGCCGCCAGTGTGGGAGAGACGAGACGAGAGTAATGGATATCGAATGTGTCATGTCGCTTTACGTATGACAAAGTGTCTTTATATCCGATATCGAGTGCTTTAAATGAATACAACAACATAACATCACGCCAGCTCCCTAACGGGGTAGGCAGAAGGCACCGAGTGCTAAATATCTCTGTTCTTGCAAACCTGACGCGCTTCGTCTATTTTCATCACTCTCTTTATGCATACACGCCGGTTTCGGAGACTCTTGACTCTTGACATTCATAATTTAAAATACCGTTACTCTGAATCAAAATGACAAATGTAAATAGAATAAAAAAAATCATGAATAATTTATTTTTTATATCTTTAGAGACATGCTTATTTCACGTCTTTGTTTACTGCTTATTTAATGACAACTGTATTTAAGGAGTAAATTTCAGACTGACTGACATACACAAATTTTCTTAGCAGTTGAAATGATCGGCGTTAAGTTAGCAAAGTAACAATTTTATGTTTTTCACGAATGCAAAAGGTAAATGGTAGTCCTGTACTACTCGCAGTAACTGTATGTTGGAATGATCAGGACGATTAAGCTGCGTCGGGCCTGCTCGGCCCTTGTATAGGTTGATCGCTAATGGCTAAATTTTATCAATGTTTTCCTACTTAGGTAGTAAGGTTGATGTTTAGTTGCATATGTAGATCAAATGCACCGAGTGTCAAATATCTCTGTCCTTGCAAACCTGACGCGCTTCGTCTACATTCATCACTCTCTTCATGCATACACACTGGTTTCGGAGACTCTTGACTTCTCCGTCAGCCAGTATCTGACCTATCTGGTCGATATACGATAGTCTAGGTCTCCCTCGGCGCCTACATCCAACAGATATATAAAAAAGTAACAATCTCAGATCATTTGTTAAAGATATTGCAACAAAATCACCGACATATATAAAGTTATACCGGTTTAATACTAAAGGATATAGATTTTAAAGCACACATGCTACCCCTAAGACTCAACATAGATTTTCCACATCAGAGTATAGAGGAAGGGCGGTAAGCACAACTCAACATTACTCTTCGAGTTTACGAGTACTTTGATAAGAATTCATTGAAGCGGAAAAACAATAGAAGGTTGGCGTTATTAAAAGGGATATCCCCAAAGGAATTAGATATGAAGGACGAGAACAAAGGTTTTGTAGGCTTACATTCCTGTGTTTAAACAAATCAGCTTATGGTTGTGGCGTAACAATACCTGTTAGAAATATAGACAGTAATTATATTTCAGTTCCGATTGGCGTTTGACTTACTCTCACGCATAGTGCTATCTCTCGACAGTGTTTATGCTATCTGATTGTTGCTGTTTCGCTCTTACCCATAGTGCTATCTTTTTTCAGTTTTCAGTCTTTCTGATTGCTTCTACTCGTACAGCTCGCATTTGCGCATACGGCTACCCTACCTTCAGTGTTCATTCTATTTGATTTTTTATCACTACATTTCGCTCTGGCGCATAGTGCTGTCTCTTTTGTGCTCAGTCGGTTTAATTATTACTACATCTCACTCTTGCGCATAGCGCTATCTCCCTTCTGTATTTATTCTTATTTATTGCTGTGTCTTACTCTTGTGGATAGCGCCACCTGTTGTCTTTCGATTATCATCTCTTTTCCGCACACACATAGACATGTTTAAAAATTATTGCGACTATTTTATGTCTGTCATAACTTATTATTAGAATGCTCACCCAAAAATATATATTGTTTATACATTTCTTCGACGATTCATTCAAACAGCCCCACAATGGCCGGTTGGAGCGATTAAAAGGGACGTTCCCGAAGGAATTAAAGATGGAGGACGAAGAACAAAGGACCCCGTGGGACCCCGTTCTTGGCGGTATTGAGATGTATTTAAACTAACGCCATGGAATAATTAATGTAGCGAGAATCAGAAGCATATTGCTATATCAGCGAAATCTACATTTAAACAATACACATTCCAATATTAAATATCTTGTTACACACACATTGATAACAGTAATTAGCAAGTTCTGAATTCAAATTTTTTTAATGTAACCGCCATAAAACTAAATAGATGTCGCTAGCGTCTATGTCATTTTGTTGCGTTTTTGGTCGTATATTAAAAAGAGACACAGATGCGTCATTTTATTTCATTTCACATATTGTACAACTTGCTATATGCGTATTGTATGCTGACCCTTTTGTTGATCCACTGCTGGACCGGGTCTCCTCTTATAGTAAGAGGGATTTAGGCCACAGTCTACCACGCTGGCCAAGTGCAGATTGGTAGAGTTCACACACCTCAGAAAATATGATATGATTTATATCATCTCTAAGATGTGCAGGTTTCCTCACGATGTTTTCCTTCACCGTAATAGCGAGTAATATTTAAATTTTACTTATAAAACTATATGAATATTATTTATACTATAAATATTGTTAAGTCTTAAATCGTAGACGCGATGGCGCCTTGTATAACTGGCGTCTGGATCCAGTGGTTTGAGACCCTGCAAAATAAAAGGTCGTGGGTTCCATTCTCGACAAGAAAGCTTTTTTGTGATAAGCACGTTAAGCTTTTGTATGGGTATAATAAAATATCTAATAAGTAGGATATAGTTCAAGTTTAGTCCGTTTATCATTATAAAGGCATTTAATCGCCAAATTAGGAATCAGGTAGCCACATGTGAAATTGTCCCAATGCTTAGTATTCATATTGAGTCTATTCTAACAAGAGAAACGCCACCAACATAACTTTAGTCTGTATTTATGTTCAACATGTAGTATTTTATTATGAACGGCCGTGTTCGTTTACTTAGGGTTGTCTAACGAGTGCTACGTTGATACTACACAAATATAGTAACATTCAAGTTATGAACGAACGGACGGAAACTTCTTGAGTTTAATATCTGTTTTATTTGTACAACTTAGGGCCAAACCGCACTATCGACCGTGAGAACAATAGGCAGAAACCAAAGGAGCCAGTTTCGCGGAGTTGAGACTTTGCTTATTTAGACTGTAAGATAGGGTTGTGCATACTGAATTTATAGGAAACCAAGTTTTGCTTGCGAATGATGTATATTTAACAATACTGTAATAATTATTCAGTTAAGATAATAGTTGGAGTCGCCTCATGGTCCTGAATACAAAACGGGAGGTCGTGGGTTCGATTCCCACCCGGGGCAAACATTTGTACGATGAGCAAATTTGCTTGTTTTGTGTCTGGAAGTAATAAAAACATCTGAGTATTATATTGTATGTACGAGTATATATGTATGTTTATCAGCTATCCGGTTACCATAACACAGGCATTCATTGCCCAATTTAGAATCAGGTAGTCGTGTGTGGAATTGACGTCGGTTGGAATCGAACCCACGATCACCGGTTTTGCAGTCAGGGTCTCTAACCACTCGACCACGAGGCCAGTCAATTACATCTTATGTAATAAGGGCCGCAGAAACAAAAGAAGGTGGTCGCGGAGCTGGCGACATTTGCAAAGTAAAGTTGTTGAGAAGTGTATATTTGTACAGTCGACAGTCGTCTTTGTATACTAGCAAAGTTGTTGAGACTTCGTACTTGTCTGTGATGTTATTAGGGTTGTCAAAAACTTTTGTACTATTTTAATTTTAATAATTATTCAATTTATTCATAACTGTAATTGATATAAAGAGAATAATGGGTTTTAAGTATCTAACTTACATACATATATGTTAATATGAGTGTAATTATTATATTTCTAATAGTATATTTTACGTGGATTTTTAGGTGGATAACACTTAACTGTAGGTATCAAAGATCTGAACAAAACTCTTTTTTTTTGTTAGAAAAACTTAGAAAAAAATATTCATTTAAGTAACTAATATCTAATACGTATGTAAGTTTATTAGCTGTCCAGTAACCACCAATTCTTATCACTATTATTATAAAAATCCCACAGTGAAACAAAACATCGGTAAGTATCTTTTTGGATGTCCTTACAAATAATATCCTCTGATTTATCTCTAGCTGTTGAGTCCAAGATCCTTACATACCGTATGTACTTCAGGCTTTAAGCGATACTAAGTCCAAGTTAACTGTTGAGTAGTTACAAAAACTCCAGTGAGATAAATCTGAGTAACGTTCATTATATGTACGTACAGTCAAAATGTTTTGCCAACCCTACACTACGTGTTTGTTTGATCTTGAAGCCAGGAAGCTCCATAGGAACTGAGCTTTAATATCAACCTAAATAAACATATTTGGAGTATTCTATTTACTTTCACGTAATTAATTTCCAACAGTTCGCAGTACGTCTACGAGATACATGCCAAGTACACTATTAACTTCTATTTATTCTACCCTTATATATAGAGAACTGTGTTATGAATAGAATTTAACATGTACACGCCGAGAAACTGTGATACTTGTTGTTTCATATATTTTTTCATATCACTACATAGTATAAAACAAAGTAGCTTTCCGCTGTCTGTCCCTATGTATGCTTAGATCTTTAAAACTACGGATTTTGATGCGGTTTTTTTAATAGATACAGCGATTCAAGAGGAAGGTTTATATGTATAATATCCATTATATAGTAGAGAAATACTGTTATTATATATATGGCAGAACAACGTTTGCCGAGTCAGCTAGTAATACAGTAAAGAAACTGAGGAAATCGATCATTATATTAGAAAATTGCCAATGCGTCAAATCGAATACCGATAGTTTCAAAATGGCGGTGACAAACAGTTTTAAAAGGTTCATTGAATTCTGTCCAAAATCGAACTTTCGTCAAAAGAATTCAAACTTTGCGTGATAAAAGGTAAAATATTATTTTTAAGTATTTTGTGTAACACTGATATTTCAAAAAATGTACGACAAAATTGTTATTAAATATTTTGTAAAATTTTATTCTTATAAGCGACACTATCTATCGCTCTAATACGTGTTGGGTTTTGAAAATCAAATGATTTGAGTCCCAAAAAGGAAAATTGTTTTTTTAAAACACAATTTTAATTTTTTTATCACAATCGGTCCCGAGATATTTACGAGACCTTTTCTGTTTTTTGGAATTTGGGCATTTATGCCATTTTCAAATATTTACTGCCATATTAATAAATCATAATTATAACATCTAGGTATAGCGTTACCGTAAATGGTCATTTCATAAAATTTTCCAACAAATTATTCATAATTGTTTCAGGCACATTTAAACGATCATAATGAATACTGTATTATTTAATTAAGCATATTATTATAATTATATCACCACTAGCTTTGCCCGCGGCTTCGCTCGCCTGGAAATCAGTGTGTTATAAAGCTTTCTTTCTCAAAGTTGCGAACATTTCTTAAAACAATGAAATTCCCGAAGTAACTAAAGAAATGGGAGAAAAATGTAGCCTATGTTCACCCAAAGAGCCTCAAGTATCTCTATATGAAATTTAGTCACAGACAGACAGAGTTACTGTCGCATTTATAATATTAGTATGGGTTCGTATGGATTGATATGTAGAGTATTAAGTTCTTTATAAAATTAAATATATCAAAATTGAGTAACAATTTAAAATGTTGTTTGAATGTTTTCACTTTAGGGGTGTTATGCAAAAAATTACATTTCATTCTGTTAAGAAATGTCATCTGATATTTCATTTGTTAATTTGTCTGTACATTTATAATCTAAAATTTAAATATCACTTGCCATAACGGTCAAGGAAAACATTTTGAGGAAAACTGCACACCTTAGAGATGTTATATACATATAACATTTTCTAAGGTGTATCAAGTCTGTCCATCAGCATTAGTCCAGCATGGTAGACTATAACCTTAAACCTTCTCATTATGAGAAAAGACTCGGCCCAGCAGTTGATTTAAAAGGGTTGTAAAAAATCAAAAGTCAAGTTCTTAGAGAAGAAATATTACAAGTGCAATATTTTAAAACCCACAGCACAGCTTCGCCACGTCAGATGATAGGAACAATTGGCCGGCAGCCATTTTGTCTGCCAAGAGAAACCTCGTAAAGGTATTCTTTCGAAAACAATACAAACCAAGTACGTAATAGATTGCTACTTTGGCAACGGGATTTATTTAACGAAATTGTTTTCAAATACCTTTAAAAGTACATCATTCTGTAGTTTAAAAGTACCTACATTGTCTTCAAATACCTTTAAAGGTACATTATTAAATAGGGTAGTGTTGAATTACATTAAAATCTATTCAATAGACACGTAATAGACTTGCATAGATATATGGAGTTTAAGAATAAATCAATAGTAAATTATACCGGATGTTTCTTCATGTTTTTTTTTGGACCACTGCTGGACCAGGTCACCTTTCCTAGTAAGTGTTTTAGACCTTAGTCTACCGCGCTGGCCAAGTGCGGATTGGCAGAGTTCACACACCTCAGAAACATTATATGTATGTACATAATATCTATTATTTATTAAACTACCATCTGCACTTACTTACTGTTACATCGTAAAAAGGGAATAAACAAAAAAGAAACAGCGTAATGAATGTCCGAAGACCGAACGCGAAAGTACTTCGGAGACTTCGCAACTCGCAGGAGTCGACGTCTCCGCAAGTCGCAAGTGTAACTTTGCGTAATTGTCGAAGTTATAACGACGTAGCGCTGCGCCGTGCTCCCCTCGCCTAAGAAAAAGACTACCATAAGATAGTAGTTAACATTTAATAATGATGGAAGTCACGGAAAATAAATTGTTTTTTTTTTTATATTTGTCATATTGTGTTGCGATTTTACTGATGCGTTTTATATTTAACTAGCTCTTGTCCGCGTGGTATAGTGACTTTGGGCAACATTTTAATTTTCTAGGACACTGAAAAATTAGACAAACATTTCTTTTTTTTCTCGTAAAAAAAATTTCTCAAAAATATCCATTATTATTATACATATGAATCTTCCTCTTGAATTACTCTATCTATTTAAAAAACCGCATCAAAATCCATTGCGTAGTTTTAAATATCTAAGCATACTCGTACATAGGGACAGACAGCGGGGAAGCGACTTTGTTTTATACTATATATGTACTAACTAGCGCCCGCACTCCGCAATGGAACTGAGATTTAACAAAAATATGTATATAAATAGTATGTTATATTACAAAAGAAAACGTTACGGAAAAAAAAAAAATCACGATGCTACAAGTAGAGGTTGCTACTTGTAGCATCGTGATAGACCAATTTCTAGCACTCGACATAATCTACTTGCAGTTTGAGGAATAAGGAAGCTTAGGTGAATAAATTATTACGTCCTTATGTATGGTAAATTGTGCTGTTTTCTTAACTTCATCTTTTTCCTATTATGATAAGGGCATAACTGAAAGATACATGGATTGTGTCCTTTTACTAATCATCTGTTATAAATGTCCCTCAAAGAGTTATTGTCATCACGCCAGTACAGCAAGGAGGTAGGCAGAAAGCATCAAACGACAAAAAAAATCTCTATCCTTACAAACCTGATATGCTTTAACATTCATCACTCTTCAACCATACACCCCGCTTTATGTACATAAAATAAATGAAGTATAATAAAAATATATAGATGATCGAAAATTAACATAACATTATTTTCGAGTTCGGAATTTTTCGTATGAAAACTCGAAGTCGGAAATACTTTGGGAAGTTCATTTAAACTGGGAGAAGCTGTAGGCGTCTACACAGAGTTGTGTAACTTCGAGTAATTGTCGAACTTTCAGCGACGTAGCTCTGTCGTGTTCTACTTGCTGTGAGGGTAGGTATATTCAATTAATCGGTATAAATGCAAAAAATATATTACCGCTCATTATAAATTAAATAAAATCGTTTTGAAATTAGAATATAACGAAAACCGGCAACAGAAAAACAGATGAAGTCACAAAAAACCAACACATTCAAATGTGTGTGTGTCAGTGAAAGTATCCGTATGTGTGGGTAATGTGTATTAATGTGTTTCGATGTACCTACTTAAAGCAAACTATCTGTGATTACGCTCGACGTGTATATTTAATACATAAATCGATTTTAATATTATTTTTTTCCCTACCGTTATATCTGGTCCACTGCTAGCTACGGGTCCGTTTCTCATAGTGAGAGGATTTTAGTGGGTTTTAATAATTACTTCATATTAAACACATTAACACTAGACTGCCCAAAGCAGTTATATTGGCTGTTTTTAAATGCCTTTAAAGGATATATAAAAGGCCATATTACTTTATATATCCTACGAGTAAATTTTTCTGTATCTGAAATTGAAAAACAGTCCAAATCACTGCTTTGGGCAATTTATTGTCAATTTTCACACAAATTATACTTACTTCTAGAAGTAAATAAAGGTTTATTTGACCTTTGGGTTTATTACTTACTATATATTTATTATCTTGCCTCGTCTGGTAGATTATGTATTAATCTCGCCCTTCGCAATCTAGAATCATGTTATTACTCTCAGTTGACTGGCAGAGAATCCACTATGCATTAACTCCGCTCTATACCAGCCAACAACTTAGGTGGTATATGGCGAACAATCTCAACAGATTAAATAGTGAATGATAAATAAATATTTAATAATAATAATAATAATGAAACAACTCGCTTTAACACCGCTGTAACGAACGAAGAGATAATGATTTGATATTGTAGTCATCATCTCCGGGGCTCTGGGTTCAAATCCGACACGCGCCTGTGACTACAAATTGACATGCGTTTTATAATTTAAAATGTAAATTAATGGTAAGGGAAATTGTTGGAAAAAAGCCATAGACATATACATCTAAAAACCCTATCAAACCCACAAAAAAAACATACAGACGAATTGAGTACCTGCTCCTTTTTCAAGTCGGTCAAAAATTATCTAAATCCAACGTATGTCGAGAATCGAACCCGGGAACGTTAATAATTCATCACTCGGCGTTCATAGCAAATCAGCAACTTCGCTCAAGTTACGAAAACATAACAACGCGAGAAGATAATTATAATACTCGATGACGTTGGCTTTTTTATTATCAAAATACGACGCCGACAAAACAAGTTGCGCCTCGCTCTAACTTCGACAATTACCCGAAGTACGACAAAAAGCTCTGCTTGTTCTAACTTTTATTACACTCGTTTATATTTCTTCGACATTCGCGTTTCGTACGGGATTTTTAACGTTGTAAAATTTTGTTTTATACTACGGCGAGTCGGTGTAATTTGCAATAGCTTTTTTGTTTTTATTGTCGCGTCTATGTTATAAGATGTCCTTTTCTGTACCCATGACAATTAGTGATCAAATTTCATGACAATACTCGTATATTGAGTAGTGACAACAAAAAAATCCACACTCGTATGATAATATTAGTCAGCGTTAGGATAACAGTCATATTTGTTATTACTTTCTAATTTATTTTGCAACACAACTGATTAATGTATATAAAACAATACTTGAGATCTGTCCGTCTGTGATGTCATTACGGCCAATCAGCCGAACCGATTGTGATGAAATTTCATATAGACATACTCGAGGGTCTTGGGATGAATATAGGCTGCTTTTTTATCCCATTTTTTCTTTAGTTTTTCGTGAAATTTCATTGTTTTACGAAAAGGTCGGCGAGATCGTCATTTAAGCGGGAAAAACTTTGTGACGCATTGATTTAGAGTAAGCTGTAAGCTAGTAATCCTATAAATATTTGTTGTGGGAATCGAAAAGACAACCTTATGCCAACCTATGATCAGCCACTGATGGTCACCACCATCGATATTTCATTTAAAATACCACATTGAGGTACAGAGGTTGCGAAAAGCCAAATGTCAAAGCTAAAAGCTTACATCAATTTCCGGTACATCCGCCATAAGTTATTACCTCTATATTGTAGACGAAAATATTTAAGTTACGTTACGTATTAGAAGTCAATAGCGTAACACTCCAAGTTCATTAGACCGCGAATAAAACTCAAGAAAACTATACTTACAAATATTTTTTGATACACAACCTTCGCTCCCACCAATATCTCTTATAGCTATACGTATAGCTATACGCAATATTATTATGTTAAGCGGTAACTATGGGATCGTGCGCAGTTATTTGAAAAAAAATACAGACAAATTGTACATTAGCTGCTCCTTTTCGAAGTCAGTCAAAAGTGAGACGTTTAACAAAATGTGAATTTTGATTTTTGTATGCTTATTCTGAGTTCTATCTACTCGTACACTTCATCACGATAAGAGAAAGTTCTACTTAGCTGTTCCAATATGAATTGTTCGAGCGTAAATACTTTTGTGTCTTATAAGCTAAAAAGCATCTGCAACAATACAAGTTACTTGTGTTTTATATGACTTGAAGTTTTATATATAATTCGTTACAACGGTGAAATAAAACATCGTGAGGAAACCTGCAATCCTCAAAGATGTTATTAAATAGTATAAAACAAAGTCGCTTTCCGCTGTCTGTCCCTATGTATGCTTAGTACTACACAACGGATTTTGATGCAGTTTGTTTTAATAAATAACTCAATTCCAGAGGAATGTTTATATGTATAATAACATCTATTGTATGGTAAAGAACTACTGTTATAGTTTATATGGCAGAACAATGTTTGCCGGGTCAGCTAGTGAGAATATGTACCTAATGTTTTCTGACGTGTGAAGTCTGCCAATCAGCACTAGGGCAGCTCGGTAGGGCGTAAAACTTTCCCATTCAGAGACGAGGACTCAAGTTAAGGGTCAAAAAAAATCTTGACGGATTTCACAACCCTTTTATGTCTTTTCATATTCATTTTTTTTTAATTACTGCCTTCAGCTACCGCCAAATTACATTAATTAAGGCAACACAATAATCTTAAGGGCCACTCGGAACCCTTCGGAATGACAAGAGTACCTAATTGAAAAAACAATGGTTGCTCGAAAGACAGAAATCGGGTTAGCAGCATCTTTGTTCTGCTCACGTGTAATCAATATCACCACTACATAACTACTGGGCCGATTTCAAAAATTCTTTCACCATTTGAATGCTGCATGATCACTGATCAATATAGGCTATATTAATTCGAAGTCGCAGGCAAAAGCTAGTTCATTATAACATCATTCTGAGTGACGCTAAGGGGACTTTCAATATGGTAGGGAGTAAATAAATTATCAACTTCGATTTAATTATATCATTTGTTTCAACAATCGAATTGATAATATTAAAGTCAATAATGAAGACCCCGATAATGCTCAGTGCGAAGATATTTTTGAAGTTATGTTTCTTTTGAAGATATTTTGAATTGTTAAGATGCGTACGAATTCCGACCACAATATTATTATTATGACCTAGTAGTCGAGTTGATAGAAACCTCGACAGCAAAACCGCAGTTCGTGGGTTCGAATCCCAACCAGGACAAACGTTTCTGTGATGAGTACCTACATTGTTCTGTGTCTGGGTGTAATAAAAATATCTATGTAAGAATTGTATTGTATGTATATCTATGTTTACAAGCTGTCTAGTAACCATAACACAGACATTCAATGGATGAATGGATGTGGTGTGGAGTTGTCCCCAGTTATTATTATTATCTATTAGCAACAACATTGTGGTGGACCCGCAGGACATTGCGAGGCCCAAAATACACTACAGGGCCTTACAAAGGGGTTGAAAATCGTTCAAAGGAGCGGATACGCCTCACTTGAATCATTTTCGCGCGGTTCATTGAATTCGCAAAATTATTTATTGACGAAATTATGATAACAGCACAACTACCATTTTGATTATATGTATATATTTCGTATAAAAGAAAAGAGTCAATAATACGTTATTTGATTAATACTCAGTGATGCACCTTTATAAATGCCTATTTTTGGTATTTTTTTCTCACCTTGGGCTACATTATCGAAGTTTCGATACGGATCCCTAACTTTTTTTGAAAATATCCTGTCGCCTGTGCGTCGAGGATAATGTAGGATTCCAACTGTGAAAGAATTTTTTAAATCGGTCCAATAACTTCAGAGGCTATTCAATGCAAACAAACAATGAAATCTTTCCTCTTTATAATATTAGTACAGATTAAATTGTTGTTGGCTTATGATAATAATAATAATATCTTGGGCTATCTGCACATAGGGCCATCCGATCCCAAACTACCAGAGCCTGTACTATAGTGCCCAAATAACTGATGAACATACACACACATACTGTATAAAACTTATACACATAGACACAGAACAAAAAAATTTGCTCATTACAAATATTTGTCCTAATTGACAATAGAACCCAGGCCCTCTGGCTCAGCAGCCACGTTTCTAACCGCTAAACCAAG
>DWUN01001981.1:0-14982 GCA_018249975.1 Passova gellias | reverse complement strand
CGAGTGGTTAGAGACCCTGACTGCAAAACTGGAGGTCGTGGGTTCGATTCCCACCCAGGACAAACTTGTGTGATGAGCACATTTGTTTGTTGTGTCTAGCCGTAATAAAAATATCTATATAAGTATGATATCGTATGTATATATGTATGTTTAACAGCTGTCCGATTACTATAACACAGGCTCAATTGCCTAATTTCGAATCGGATAGCCGTGTGTGGATTTGTCCACAGATATTGTTATTATTATTATATAAGATACAGTTTGATAAGCGATTAAGTAGAAAAAGTACAAAAATTTTATTATGACTAATGAAACTCTGATGAAATGATAATTTTTATTTAATTAAAGTTGAAAGAAAATGGTGACTAATAATATATATCTTAATTAGCAAATCCATTTTGAAAACCCAACTAGAAATACCATCTAACGATGAAATTCAATTCAGAAGAACATTCCTCGCGAACACACGGGACAAAAACCTAAAGACGCTCTCCTAATTACTTGTTCGCTGTTATGGCGGTGTTAATGCGAAAACTTTAAAACTCTTTACCACGCCTTTATATTCGTAAGTGACGACGCGTGAAGTATTAGCACCCAAGTTGGCGTGTAAACGTGTGCCTACACTTAGACGGAACACACGGTCGAGTAATGTGCGCGGGAACGCTGCGTTTTACAATCATAAATAAGCTCTTAATTAAACAGATTATGAGTTAGACGAAATACAGATAAAAAATATATTCACCAATACCGGTTTTTGTATTTTATTACACATTTATTTGTATGTCTTGAATTCGTAATTATTATTTTTTACGTATCTGTGTATTTCAATTTTAGATGTCCAATGAGTATTGAAGATATTACGAATATCATTATACATATATATATATATATATATATACAGTATATATACATATTAAGAATATAATGTACAGTGTTGCTATAACAACCAATTTGTGAGTTTCTACAAAAATACTAATATTGGTTTAAAAAAGGACAAGGTCTGCGGTATTGCTGCTTCTGCTTTAACATAATATATTTTTGTACCAAAAACTATTAATTGAAGTATGTTTCAGAGGAACAAAAATCGCAGCGCGATCATCCGAAATATAGAGCCATATATTTATATTCGCACTTCGCAGTGTCTCTATTGAATTTGCGACGTCTCGCGAGCAATTTTCTAGTCGCGGGAACTTGTGGCATTAAATGTGGCGTTTCTTTTGTGTGGTAACGCCTAGTCACCGTGGACGGAGGGCTCGGAATTTCTTGAATTGTCTCTAGTAAAATCTGGGATTATTACAGTTACGATACATACTCGTAGCTATATTTTACAATGGCCTTTTGTTCATGCGTTCCTAATTTCTTACGGCGTGTAAAGAATTTGCCCAAAACTACAGGTATTTTAAAAGAAAAGGTGATCGAGTACTTAGATATTAATATAATTTTCGATGTAATAACAACAATGTAATATTTCAGTATTGGAATTGAAAATGATTCACTGTTTAAGTCAAGGCTTCGTTTAATAATTTAATGTTTCTTTTAATATTTAAGGAAAATAAAAAGAATAAAAGAAAATTCGTTAAACTATTAACCGAAATCATAATATCTACATGAACTTCTTGAACTGAAATATTAATGGGTAATCTACTAGATTTTTATTTAATCTTCTACTGGCTCATATGTCGCCTTATATAGACACACTTTTTTCTAATAGATTATTATTTTGTTATTTATATTAAACACTATATAAGGATTCATTATCAAGCTTAGTACTCAAGCTGACAGTTAAAACATATAACTGTTTTATAGATTTTCTTTTAGTTAGCTAGATTGCTAGTTAGCTAGTTAGCTAGATGTTAAAATAACTACAGTATATTAAAATACTAAATAACTTACAGTGCACTGGTACATGTCATATAAACATCCGCAAGTGTATATTTTGATATGTCAATACGCTTAACTTACATATCATATCCGCATCTACATTCTAAACAAGTCCGCTTCCTGCAAGCGTGCCCCGTAATGACGCCAATTATGCAGATTCCATTCAAACATCCTTATGTACAGGTGCACAATAACCTTTACAAAATAATGGTCGGAGACTTCAGGAAACGGAAACGGGCCGGCCAATGGGCGCGCGTCACGCCTCGCGCTCGCAACATAATGTATCTGTATCGGCCGGTCGTTGAATAAGATTGATGTGTTTTGAAAACATGCTTATATCTATTAAGAGACAAAACAATATGTCATTTATAGTAAATCGATTTTTTAGTAAGAGAGATAATATTTAATTTCTATATTTTTTTAAATTTATAAATGCATTTTTTAAATATTACTTGCATAAACATATTCATATGATTTGTTTTATTTAAAAATCTTGTACAATGAACAACGTACTAGTAAAAGTATATACTTTATATAATTGATTATATAATCTAAAAGTATTTTATTAAAGAGTGATTCTAGAACATTCGTATTATTATATTACATGTAAGTGTAAATGTTACAACACTTGATACGATTTGACGTAAGCATTTTTGTTGTTGCTATATGGTTTAATATGTAAGAATCTACATAGAAATGATTTCAGTCATTCAGTTCATGATTTTTAACAATATATTATAGTTTCGAACAGAAAAAAAGTTATGAGTAGTCACAGTGTACAAGATTCATTCGATTTTTACTAAATCTGGCACATCTGTCAGATATTCTGTGACGTCAGGAAGCGGAAGCGAGTGTTGCCATCGGCCCGACACGGTGTATAATCCACAAAATTTCGCGGTACAAATTTCAAAACTATTTCATAAATAATGTTAGGGTTTGCTAATCATTATTTAATCGAACGTCTTGTAGATCCTAAGTGATTATGGTCTAAAAAAAAATTATAAAAGTAATATTTGATCTTTTTCTACAAGATAAAAGTTTAAAAGTAACCTTCTTTTAAAATATGTAATTAAGTAAAAATATATAATCATGGCAAATACAAAAAAAAAACATCCATTATAATTAACAGAAACGACGATATTTCGCAACCTCGCTATCCTCAATTAATCATATTATGTTTTAATTGAATAAAGTGACAATAACGAAAATAATAATGATTCTATCTATATTTCACATATTAAACTATTTATAAAAAATGTTTCCATTGATATCTTTCTCATGCCTTTCTTGATATCGCGTTTATAATTGCTCGAAACAAATGCAATCGGTTTGATATAGAACCGCTTTATTTGGCGCGTGTCCCGCTTTACAATGACAATATAAAACATAACTTACACCCAGCGTTCGAAACGCGGCTCACTGGTACTTGACCAGGTGCGGCAAGACAGATGGCGGTGGCTCATGAGGGTCGCGTGCAGCGTTCTTATTGTGATGCGGAATGCACTTGGGGTCGTACGGACCCGTCTACGATATGGGTACACAATACCCTGTTATAAGCAGGTCCAGTGGTTACTCTCGTTGCTATGCGAGTACAATTAATATGATTAAAATAAAAATCGAGCAATATTAGTGATTTGTTTCGAACTTAGTTGATATTAATTGTCAAACAATTGAAAAGTAAATGACATTCAACGTGTGAAATAAATGATTGGATAAAATACATTATGAAGAAATTTGATATACGAAATAAGATTTTCTTTATTTTACTTGAAGACAAATTATGTAATGTAATTAGACAGGCGAAAATTACACCTTTTAATAATATTACCTCATATACGGTGTATCAGTAATATAACTACAATTTGTTTGATTATTTATATCCCGCAATTATTAAGTATTTAGTAATTTTAGTTGTATAAGTATGGAGTTAAAAATTTTCAATAACTCGACTTGCATACATTTACTTTATTTTATTTTTGCGATAGGGATAATTATTTATCTTTTGGACAGTGCCTTACACCATGGTTATACAAATGTTTTAAGAATAATAATGAAGCACAGAACACTAATTAACGAAAGAAACAATTAAAAAAGGGTCACAAATCCTGAACGGGGGAGAAGACCACGATGCAGTTACGAGCTGACATGCCACTCTTGCCTCTTCTTGAATTTGTTTTGTTTGAATTTTCCTTGTTCCCTTGATTGCTTAAATTGTTACAATGATAGTAGTAAAGGAAACTAACGGAAGTAAAGAGGATAAATGATAAATATTTGACATATTACAGAAGTATACCGCACTAATAGTATAGCAAAAGCTTTGTTATTTTTCTAGTTGTAGTTAGTGACTTCTTTCATATCTTCATTATGTGGTGTGGGTATTCTTTGGAAAATAACGTTACCTACGAAAGAAAGTATCATTTTCATTCGAATTTTGCGTAGCAGACAAATTATACAAACTAATTCACTTCGCGACGAATATCATTAAATGTTAATTTCCCTCTTATCCGGGCGTTTGCTCTAACTGAAAAATCAACTGAGTAAACATGACGTCGCTTTAGAAAGAAAAAAAAAAATAATAATCGGCAGAAGCTTTATGGGGTGGCCGCGTGTCGCCAGGTGAGCGGTCCCCCTGTCATCTCTTTACAATAATACTTATTATTATAACTCCTTATTATTTCTTGTTTTAATTGTGCCTCGACTTGCCTTTTACTCCTTTTGTTCGCGGTTAATGGCGTTTATTGTTTTGTATTTTAATTTTTTTTAAACGCGTGCGCGTGCCGGCTGCGTCTGCAAGATTTTCAAAGGCAATTTAATTTTTGCTCTCCTCTATTTTTGTTATAATAACACCGTAATTAAGGTAGCAATTGTTGGTACAGCTCCAGTTCTACCAAGAATCAGGGATTAAACTTATTTTAACTTCATATTGTTACTTTGAGTAGGATTTTTTAAACGCTGAATGAATAAGCATTTTTTAGGCAAGCTTCTTAACATGATATGGCGCGTTAACGTTTTTCATTAGGTGAGATTGTAGCCCAATGGTGGGCTATATGAAATAAAGAAAGATTTGTGGAATATTAAAAATTCCTATAGGTAAGTCGGAGTGTCAAAGATCTGGTCGCGGAATGCAACGCGGAATGCAGGCATATCTTCTATGTTACGCCCGAGATGGAAGGAATGAAAAAATAGCTGTGTACTTAAATTCACAAACAATTTTGGACTTATTTTATTTACAAAAGTTAACCAACTCATCATTCAAGCTAAAAGCATGGCAGTAGACTATAAAATTAGAAAAACTGTACCTAAGAAAGCGACGTAAATTCATTGAATACTGGACCATTACATCTCAATGATCGATCCTGGAGACCCCGCACATCCGAAGATGTAAATGCCAAGTTAAATTAACTGAATACCATTGGTTTCTGCGTGACAAGACGGAGCCCATATGTCGCGAACTTGTAATTGCTTGCAAACTTGCCCGTACGAAGATTTATACTCCATTAACGAAAGCACGTCGATGGGAATGTGTCGGGATTAATTATGTTTTAAATCGGATTTTTATCAGGTGACAGTTTAAAAAAGAATTTTGGTCCACGACGAATTTTGAGGAGTAAAGGTACAAAATGTGGGGGGAATGTGTGCATTGTATTGATGTAAAATTATCCATTATTTAAAATTAGTTAGAAATGTATATATATGTAATTTATCGGTTGTCTCGTCATCATAGGACAAGCTTTGCCTAGTTTGCCATCATATAGATGTGCGTGAAGTTAACCCAACATATTATTATTGTTATTATAATAGGCTATGTAAGAGATCCCTGTAGACATTGTGTTAAATTTTACAATTACATATGTTTAAAGCCTTATACACATTCATTGTAATTTCATTGTAATTGAAAAGGCTTTTCACAGCGTAGCGACATATGTACGATGAAAATGAAAAAAAAGAACAAATTCCTAAAGGTTTTTTTTAAAACGCATCTTTTCTCTCTAAAATGTGCATTTAAAAATGTTGCAGCGTTAAATCAACGAACCGACTGGTATGACGTGAATTGGTTCAAATACCTCTTTAATCTCGGCTAAATTTTGTTTCGTGACGTCACGCACAGAATATCGAATGAGAGTCTTTGTCGACGGTAAAAAACATTTCAATGTAGCCGAAGCCTAACAATATCGCGAGAGCCTAACGCAGTCTAAATACACACCTAAAAGCGTACAGCTGTTATAAAAATAAAAATACTATGTACGAAAAGCACATATGAAATGTCCAAACAAGAATGAAGATAACGAATGAATCGACGTAGGTACGAGTGTTATGAAAAAAGTGTATAAAAATATTGAAGTTCATCGCCCTCCAAAGTGCCTCCTGTTGCCGCAATGTGTTCCTGTTTGATGTACTCGTATCAACATTGGAACAACGAAACCCGATACTGTTAGGAACTGCAGGCGTGTTGACTTTTCTAAGATGTTTAAGGACTACGTATTGTTGAGAAATTTAAAGCATTGACGTATGTATGACAAACAGAATTGACACTTTATTTCAATTTGTTCGATGTTATTGGAGATCTTTATGGCGCTTAGCTGACAGATAGCGAATTTGAACTATAGGTCAATGTCATCTATAGTGATTTTCAACAAAAGTCTATTTGATATCATCAGTTTTGTGCCCCGGTGTTGAATATGTTGGTTTCATTTTAAACAATAATTATCAACTTATTTAACTAGGAAGGAATTTTAATTATCAACCTACCTATTATCTTTCAGGATACAGTGTGTTCACGCACATAACAAAATGTGTCTAAATTACTTCTCAGGATATCTCATCACAGAATGTGTTATACATTTCACGTTTAAAGTAAACAAATACGCTACGGCTATTTTTTATCAAAGCACAACGTTCAAAAAACTTCTGACACATGTTAATCTATCGGAAGTTAAAGGGTTAAACAGAAATAGATCGCGCAAAAAACCGCTATTAAATTTGCGGTTCGGAAACGATTAAAGTAAAAAAAGTGGAAATGACAAAAAAAGAACAAAAACATGCAAAAGCTGTTTGGCGGTAGTTTGCAAAGTCATAGATAACGCACCTTGGCGTATATGGTTTTTATGGTCGCAAATGTTTGGACGAACGTTGGACCCGAATGGAACATATGTCAGATTTAAGCGCGTGCGATCCGTGAAATTGAACACCTTTTGTAGCGCTCGCGTTTGCTTTGTTTTTATTGTGATTTTGTACTGTCTCTATTTATTTTAGTTTGGGAACTATAATAAAACAGTACATACCCGTAAAGCATGTTTATTTAAATTATTTAAAAAATGACTGCAACAGAATGACAACAAAAAAATGACGATTACAAAAATATTTATTCTATATTTTTAGTGAGAAGTAAATAACAAAACATGAAATTAAAAGACGTTAAAAATAAAACGTGTATTGTGTGAAATACATGACTAATCACCGCCATAAAAACGTATCGAACAGAGCTAACCCTCCAACGCCGGGGTTGTATTTAAGATGCACATGTCGCGCTCCTCCGAGCAGAAAACACCACTTAAGGGTTGAGTCGTGTGTTAAGTAATAGAGGAAAAGCGTTTCATGTGTATTATTTATATGGAATTGTATTCGTTTGCGCGACTAATTAAGGTATAGGCGACCCGTGTTTCGTTTATGATTTTTTAATTTTTTAATGAACTTAAGTAGTTGATGATGAAAGTAAAAGAGGCAATAGAACTTTGAACTATGGCAGCTATTGGAAATCCTTAGTTTCTGCCTACCCCTGGCGTAATACAGTATAGCTTTATTATGTTAATGTTAATATTGACCGTTACGATTTTCGCTTAGCGGCATTCCTTTTCATGAAAATAAAAAAAAAGATCATATTTTTCGTAAAGTTAAAGTGATAAAACTACGAGTATATCTTAAAACATTCTAGTATGAAACCTACGCTTTTTAGTTACTTGTATTTGCGTATACAAGGTGTCAATTAAAATGACAATTTCATAGAAACCGCTTCGCTTATCGCTTTTCCTGTTAACGGGCCAAAGTCCTTACCCTATTACCCCGGTGTTTGCTCGAGAAATACGAGGTCTTAAGACGTTTAGGGCGAGCAGGGGTGGCACGCGATGCGGTCACTTTGTTTATGTTTGTGTCCATTGAAATGGTTACGTTTTACACGCTTTTGTGATTTTGGTTTTAGATCTTCAAACGTGCAATAAAAACGCTGGTCATTTTATTAACTCAACAAAATTAAAATTCACGAAATTTCTGATGCTGATATATTTTTAGTGTCTTAATTAAGCTATTTAAAGTTATTGTATTCTTAAACTGATATAAAAATTACTTTGGATATTTCTTATATATACTATCTTCCAAGGCTTTTATAAACGGTTTTGCTAAATTAAATAGAGTTCATTTAAATGAACCTCACGAAAAAGCGTTCTATATTATAAACACATCGAAAGTGCCCACAAATGTATTTGTACATTTTAAATTAAAAACACCCATTACATATTTATTTGTCAAGTGGCAACCCTACTGGACGTTTATCTTAATACTCGACAGTCTTATAAGATTTCCTCTCTTGGGCCGGGACCCTCACAAGAGGTCGGCGTCTTCGCACTCAATTGCACCACTTTGATACTCTCGAGAGCTTTTGTTTTTTGTGTGAACTTTGCACCTCGTACATATTGTTAATAATATTGTTAACAACTGGCAATGGAGACAATTTTTTTTTAATGTATCTATTGGCAGTGTGGGATACTTTACCGAATTAAAAAATAATTATTTTAATAATTTATCCGTGAGAGCAGTTAAATCGCACCAACTAAGTTTAATTAAAATTTTTGTTTGTAAAGACTGCTACTTATGTTGGTGATCCAATATATAAATAAATAACGGTATCCACGATGGGCTGGCATATTGCATCCATTTTATCTATGTACGAGTAGCTGGCATATTGTTGCAACTATTCCAAATGCGCGTTTGGCATGGCATTTCGCATCGCTGTAATCGTCTACCTATGTTTAACTTGTCGTTAAAAATAGTATAAGGTTTTAATAAATCATTATCAATTATAATAGGGTTTTGATAACGAGGTTAAAAATTATTATTAATTGACTCGAACACTTTCGTTTTCAGTCGATCAATTGATTGATAATCAACTTCCGGTGAAAGTAAATTCTTATCTTTATTGCATCCGATGTATTTCCTTCCAACTTTCTAAATCCCTCCGGGAGGATTCACCACCCTAAGCTATTTGATTCTTCATTACATTTCATTTTTTATAATCCTGTGTTAAAAGAAAGATTATTGTCATATATTTTGGATATAATAGTTTATTTTCGGCTTGGCAGCCTAACAATAATTACTTTAGGCGAAATAGAAACGCCGTATATATAGAAAAATACGTTATCAATACACGCGATCTGTCACACGGCTATTTCTATCTAAGCGCACAATATACTATAGTGGCACAAAACAGAAAACATTAAAGCTATTTTAAATCTGCAGAGGAAAAAGGCATCTATGACGTCACCGCAGCATCTATATCACAAGATCGTCGGGCACAAAAAGGCAAAGCCGCATAAAAAGGCACACAATAATAGAAACAAAACAGCGGCGCGAAACTTTTACGTAGCGGCACATTTTACGCATTATCTAGCACGAATTGTGAACGCGAGCGAAAAATTCCTAGAACAGCGCTTCCCAAACTTGGCGACATCGCGACCTACGACCATTTTGAAGGGATTTCCAAAAGTTCTCCGTGAAATTGTAAGGCAAAAATTCCCGGAATACATCTCGTGACTTCAAATGACACAAAGAAATCTCGCGAACCCCTGGAGACTTAATTTAATCTCTCTAAAAGCTCACACTATTTGCAAAATTTCCCGATGACTGGATTTGTTGATAATCGACTTAAATCACCGTAGTCGATAAACGATTCTCGATACAGTTTTGAGACTCTCGAAAGAAATAATACGAATATATCCAAGTTGACTAAGACTGCCATTGACAATGTATTTTCCAGATATACTGCTTCATGCTTTTATAGTAGGTATATAAATAACGAATACAATGATTAACGTCAAAATATGCCTAAATGTAGGTATAAGCAAAGCAAAAGTTTAACACATGACATCTTTGGTATAGTGTTCCATTTTAATTGTCAGACTCATTTATATATCTTTGGCGTTGAGATTAGTTGTTATTGACAATCAATTCGGTGATTTAAAGTTACAAACTACATCACACTACCACCAACGCTTTACAACTCCTAGAGAATCGCGCGTCACACTTTGAAAAGCACTGTCCTCCTATTTGCGGATCGAGAAGACAAGCTTTTAATATTCGAGGAACGGTGGAGACAATCCTCTTAATCAGGGAGCAGACAATGCGCGAAACGAGGCCACGCACATACGAGATGATTAGCCGCTTTGTTGGCGAGTGTACCGCGCACTTTTGTTACCAACTGTACCGGGCCCGGGAAACTTTTAGCTCATATGGATTGTGACGTTGCGAGAGCCCGTAATTGCTCGGCTTTATTAAAAATGTTAGTCTGTTTGTAAGAAAATAATTGTAGTCGGCTCGCTAAGGCGTGTACGGAGTGCGTAAAGCGGTTAAGCAATGGTTATGATGGACTACCGTAATGAATGCAAGAGTGACATTGTCTATCTTGTGTAGAACACGCAGTTAATATAAAACAAATGGCATCACTTGTTTCTATGTCATTATAGAACATAATTTTCCGAATGTCAATGCTTACTTTAAATTTTAGTTAACTAACGAAAAGTTTTACGACGTTGCCAATACATACATACAAAGTAAAAAGGAGAACGTGAAATAATTGTAACAATACACAAAAGTCGCTTACATTTAAAGTAAAATACGAAAGTTACCTTTTCACGAAATCTTTTCAGCCTTAAATTTCCACATTCGGATATCCCTGTAAGCGTACAATGTGAGCGTTTCTTACAATGGAAGCGGAGAAAAGACCATTGTTACGTTATTATGACACCACGCGTTCAAAAGACAACGCGAAGACACGCGGCACGAGAGCGACACATCGAGTATTAAATCGCAACACGGCGCGCACATCAGAACGACGTCTAATTAAAAATAAATCGGCTAAAAGACAAAGACCCGGCGAGATTTCGTTTTATTGCGACGCAAAAAAAGAATGATACAGCCATAGGAAAGAAAGAGGCGGATAAAAAACACAATAAAGAAACAATGTAAACAAGTTAGGGTGTACTTGAGTAGCTCATTACGTAGCAGATGCGGCCGCATTAGTCGGTTGGCTCGTTTGAGCTCGGCGCTCAGCGTTCAGCGTTCAGTCGACGCTGCGATCCACGAACTACGGATGGCTTGGCGGCGCTCTGACAAGAGACCGTTACCTTTGTTTAACCTATTTCGGGTTAGATTATGCTTTCATGCGATCCACGATCTTAATTAATTAAAACTAAAGATCACAGTTTGTATTATGACTAACTATGCTTTTATAACTACGCGTGCCTTTGACGAACTCTCGCCGGAGTACTGCTACTGAGCGTGGTAATTGAAGCCGCTCTAAAATCAGATACGCATTAAGTGGACATATTCGCAATTAATGTGGAAAACGAAACAAGCGCGAGCCAAATTCGATTGCAAATAAAAGATATGCCCCATTAGAACAGTCTTCAAAATCCCAATCGCACAATGGACGCAAAAACGAAAAAACAGGCCCTCATGAAATAATTAGTTACCTGAGAGCTTGTAAAAATCCGTACGCAATATACCTACATGAAAAACGATATATCGTATCCGCACTCATTCATTTATCCAAGGTAACGAATTGAATTGGGTTTTTGTTCGTTGCCATATTAGCGACAAAACGCGCATACTCGAATTTAGACACTCGATGCACTTTCGTATGTTCCGGATTGTTCATTCCATTCCATTTTTTCTCCTTTTGTTTTCGATTTGAGGACGATCTGTGGCTACGCTACTTGTATCTACAATGTTTTGTTTTGTCTGAGTGCCGCGATTGTGTTATTGTGCGCCATGTAAACCTATTCTTACCTATTTTTAAAGTGCACCTGCTTTTGATTCCATATTTTTTTTTAATATGTCGCGATTGTTTGAAAAAGGAAGCCCTTTCAAATTACGATTGTGGACGAGAAGAATCCTTGCGTGGTTTTTTTTAAAGTTCGTTCGTTCTAGTTATTTGCGAGCTTCAGAGATGTCTATGAAGATGTCGTTGGCGTATATTTTCTGTGCCCGCTATCCTGTTGTTTTATAAATAGAGAAACATTAGCCGGCTTACTTTTATGTACCTACACGGCTCAAGGCTGTTCCATGTCACGATATGAGAATCAAGAATTATTGTTACTTTTGTTTGAGGAAAATTGCATTAACACAAGTTGTTTTTCGTATCTATCGTTCACCCCTTTTCTATTTGCTCTATTACTGGTACTACCAATATTGGTTTTCCTTATTGACCTCATTTAAACGACAAGAACATACCGACATAATTTAAATAAAAAACAAAAAAGGAATAATAAGCAGTAACGTAATAATGTTAGATTCAATAATTAAAATAATCAAGAGATATGAATCGAAGTCAAAATTTTCATCAATCGAACACAAATCATAGATATAATTATGGAATCCCGTGGAGTGATTGCAATTGATTACAAACAGCGATTACCAAAAGAGGATTATGAAGCATCAAATCTTCTTTGAATATTAATGAACTATCAAACGTTTGCAGTTTCGTCTGATATTATTGCACCACTAGAGGTCTCAGGGTGAACTTAAGCCCGATAGTCGGTGTAGCATTGTTACTGCATGTTTCTCCCGTTAAACACCAACGTGTACTCTTTTGTTCACGTTTGATGGATTTGTACGGAAATAATAAACAATAACTGGGGACAATTCCACACACGGCTATCTGATCCTAAATTAGGCAATTCAATGCCTGTGTTATGATAACCGGACAGCTGATAAACATACATACAATAATATAATACTTATAGATATAGATATATTTTTTTACACCCAGACACAGGACAAATAATTGTGCTCGTCACACAAATGTTTGTCCTGGGTGGAAACCGAATCCACGACCTTTAGTTTTGCAGTCAGGATATCTGACAACACTAACTAACAAACACTATCTGGACTAATATTACTAAAAGTCCCATTCGTGCAATCCTATTACTAGCGAATACTCACTAACTAATTCTTATTAACACCTATTAACTGAATTCACACTAACGGTCCCATCCCTACAGCCCTATTAGAGGTCCGTCGCAGATGTCCATGGGCAACAGCGGCCACTCGTGACTGCTGTCAGCTCGTTCACTAGGTACTCTCATAACACAAAAAAAAATAATTCAATTCATGTTTGCTTTTTTATAGGATTTGTTGTTTTACTTGTTTTGCATCAATATTTTCTTTCATTCTTTCTTTCTAGTAATTCACTTCACTTGTGATCGCCTTTGACCACCGCGTCTGTTGATGAGCAGACGCGGTGGTCAAAGACGAGCTGCTGTAAACTAACATTTATTTTACAACACTAATAATTTTACATCACGGACATTCCCATAGCGAATGTAAAGCGTTGAAGATACCAAACACAGCGGTTCGTTTAAACAAATAATACGCTAACAAAAATGCTGACTGCATAAAGTAAATTGCAGCCATGTTGAATCAAAAATGGCGGGCACGGCAACGTCAGAGCGTCAGCATTTTTACCGATGAAAGCAACGCCGTAGAATGTTTATATGATAGAAATGGATCCTGTAACACAATATTGGAATCGTCAAGATGCGATACATCGATGTTTCTAAAATGACCATTTGGAACTACATACGCCTGCACAAAAACCAGTCTACCAAAAGATCTTTGAAACTTCAAATTTTCTACATTAGTTATCTTGACAGTTTAAAGTATAAAATGTTTAATGTGGATTCTATGACAAAAATTTTGATCTAAGTGTTTGTACCCCCTTGTTATTAGGCATGTATATGAAGAATTTACAGAATGTTGGTTATTATTTAAATAATTATAATACCAATACCTTGCAAGGCCTCTAACAGGGTAGACAGAGAGCACCGATTATCAAATATTTATATTACAATATATTAAATAACTAATATTAATGTAAAAATATAATCAAAAACTTAACTTAACTAACTTAATAATAATAAAAAATATGTGATATATTTTCCACAGTAGCGACATCTACATATTTTGAATCTTATTTACCGGCTTCGACATTTCTACTCGTATTCGACTCTGTGATCACACGTACATTATGTTTGCATACTCCGTGGATGAGTGCGATTCCTGCTTTATTTGTTTTTGTTTTGCGTAATTGGACGCTTTGTAAATGAACTTTTTATTGTTTCAAAATGAACGTGTTAGGACATGACACTTTGCTTCTTTGACACTCGTCCTTTAATACAGTTAGCAGTAAGACACGTTGAAACAGCTCTATTATACCTTTAAGCGTTTTTGGGCCTTAAGATTTTTTATTTTTGTTATTCTACTTTTAATTTATTTGTGTTATATCGTCTTCCTGTTTTTCGCTGCCGCATGTAATAATAATTTTACAAAATAGTTATGCTGCCTGCCAATTAATTAAAACTTTGTTTTGTATACAGAAATACATCCTTAAAAATGCAGTGTATAGAATGCGGAAATAATCCACCAAATTCAAAAGTTCGACGACTGTTAAATTAAAATTGGAGTCCAATGAACAATTACCTAAAGAGACGCATAAGAGGTACCTCCGTTTTACATCCGAAACCAATTAGCAAATATTTAGTACATTCAACATCCACATCCATAAAAATTACGGGATTTTTCAAAATGCGTCAAAATGGTTGCGTTCTCGAACTTTTTAATTGCCCCGAGCGGTTCGCGACCAATCGAAAAATTGTATTGTTTGATTTCGAAATGGCGTCCGAAAGTTTCGATAACTAAGTTCCCATCGCCACAGGAATCGTAAACGGATTGTTAGATTGAAAATTTTATGCTTGTAATGGTCGTGCGGTTGCTAGCGCGACTGCCGATCGGGAGGTCCCGGGTTCAAATCCCGGGTTGGGTACTGCTGGATTT